>JAIFZK010000023.1:12010000-12032500 GCA_027481765.1 Tenualosa thibaudeaui | reverse complement strand
CATTTCATATGTGCATATCTCCAACTGAGCTTCTGGCCTGCAGAGCTTTTAAATTGGTTAGCCATTTTTCTGGCTCAGAAAAAAAAACGCAAGTACAGTAATTTATGGACATATTGTACTGTATGCCTGTGGAACTCACCATGAATTTTCAATTTCATGTCAATCATGTTAACATTAATTTGAACATTAACCTTCAGCAGATAAAAGAATGAATTGTCCCTAAAACTTTACCGTCAAGTATGTCCAACTGTTTCCATTTTAATTAGGTATACTGAGCATTAATGTAATAAGATGTTTTTTTTTTATTTGTGAAGCATTTTCAGGAAAATGGCCAGACCACAGATTCAAAAGCTATTCCACTTATTCATGACTAGCGCAGAGGGTAGAGCAACGAGATAAAAAGCCAGAGTGGTATTGCCATAGACAGCGCAAACACACAGAGTGCAAAGATCAGTCTTAGACACATCTGTGGCTGCCTGGCAGCAAATTGAATCCACTGCTTTTAAAAAAGGGGACCTATCCAAAGACAGCGTGTGGCGCCACTTGAGTTTAGCATGGCGGCCCCGTCGGCCGCAGAGCTAACACCGGGCGGCCAGACAGACGCAATGAGACGATTTGTTCATCACCTCCGCCAAGCAACTGCTGTCTTCCATCACAAACCATTTGCATAGACAATGAAATCCCTCTCATGGCTAACTCTCAGAGAGACAGAAAACAGTTTGCTTTAGTGGAGGAAATCAGACCTAGTAACGAGTTGACAAGGTAGTAAAGTTGACACAAATATGACACTAAGTATGCACACCTTTCACCACTGGAAATTATAAGATCAATTTGAAGTGAGTGAGGAAAATTATTAAAATATCAAAGAAAAAAATCACTCCAATGTCCTTGTGAAAGTCTGTAAAGCCATATTAAAATGTCACTTTTTCCCTGAGATTTAATTAGACCTCCTGTATTGATGATAAGGTATTTCTGGGGATTTATTATCAAACGATTCAAACAGTACGCCTTCAAAGCAACTTGTCCTTGAAGAGCCAAGTAGGATATTTGCCAGAACAGAGCCACAGGTTGCTAGGTTCCCAAAAATATTAATCAACTGTGTGATGGTAATCACACAGTTGATTAATCTAGATAAATACACAATACAGATAATATTCAATGCATGTAAATATTATTGATTGACACAATATACAATATACTGTGTATATATATGTGTATGTGTATATATATATATACTACACTTTTCTTGTTTTGATATATCTTTGGTGAAGGAAAACGTTAACGTAGTTTGTGCTTTAATCTGCATATCATGACCACCGCCTGCTGCCAAGCAACACCTCTTCAGCTCAGGTCTCCATGAAAAAGGGATCACAGCTGAAGAGATGTGTGGTAAGGTAGCAATATCTGTAAGAAGTGTTCTGAGACGTCATATTGTGAACAATTTAAGTTCTGCAAATTTCAGCGACAGTGAAACATAAGCCTCTACCTGCAAGATCTGAGAGCGGGTCTTTAAGGATGTCAGCCAAAATGAGAATTACTGTGATTGGTTTGAAATCTCTGGCTCACATTGACTTTGTTTCTATAAGCCTTGCAATTGGCAACTCTGAGAGGAGTCTTGCCAAGTGGACTTTCTTATCAGTGAGCTGGTTCAGGTGATCCCAAAGGCAAACAACTGTCATTTAAGGACTAGATTACCTCACGGCTATGTCTGCAGTCAAGAAGCACTCCAAACCTCTGGTACTGGCCATCTGATCTCAGGCTACGACTGAATATGCTGAGGTCCACGTGGGAGAACTGCACTGGAAGGCTTTTCCTAAGGATGGAGATGTTTCAGAAGATTTCAAATGAAAGGGAGTCTGTGCTGTTATCACCTTAAGCACTGCCCTGATTGGCAGTCCAACAGATCTGGTGAAACAAGCTCCTATCTGTTGTTATTTCCCTTTACACTGGGATTCTCTTTTCTGATAGGCTGATGAGGTGGATCTTAACCTTGTATAACTGGCTACCTTTGAAATAGATCTGAAAAATTAGAATCACCATTCCATATCAATGCATATATGAATGACTGCGGCGGCAACTAAATAATGGCCGCCACCTCGCCATTATTTCATCAAATTGGTCACCTCATCACCCATTATCCCTTACTTAATATCCCCAACAACAGTCTCAGAAAAAACCCTTAGCATACAGCATAACATTTAAAAGGGCTCTGTTTTGGGAAATGTGGGTGAAACAATTTAACACAGAAAAATACACAGAGCTCCAGTTACTGTTACAACAAAAGTACTTACACTGGGCAATTTCATTTTAAATGGATCCATTTTTGGGTGCAGAAAACAAATTCATGGAAGCATCTGTAAGGTAGGTAGTTTTGTTTGGTTGCCTTGAAAAAGCAGAGTATGACGCTTGTATATTTCTCCTCACTATCTCCAAAAAGCTTTTAGCCATTAAGCTGAATGGAAATGTACAGTCTGATGCTCCTTGGTGCTTCCCTGCTACCTTGGCTTTCATAAACCAGAACTCCTCAATTAAATCAACACACTGAAATTTGCTCACGACGGAGGGGAGTTTGATCATGTGTGTGTGTGTGTGTGTGTGTGTTGGCACTGAGTCCAGATCCGTGGCAGACTCAACAAGTATTACACAACCAAGTCCCATCTTCACTTGAGCCTGGAGCCTGCCCTAAGGCCTATCCTCAGGCTTCAGCATCGGGGCAAAGCCCCAGTCCAGCAATATATCATCAATTTGAGACCTTCTAACCACATTCCCCGAATGGATTTTATAATGATGTTTTCTACGCTTTAGTGTAGAATAGTTCAGCAATGACCTATCAGTACACAGCTTATAGCCAAAGAAGAAGCTGAAAATTCTCTGTTTTTTTTTAAAAGATGGGCCCTATTCAATTTTTTTAAGGTTAAAGACAGTCCCTGGTGTATTCTCTTGCAGAGAAAACATGGTATTTCTGGATTCTGCGAATCACTCCCAAACATCACCATGATGCGACTTATAAATTCAGCTGTGAGATGTTGGTTTTTCCACTTGTTTTAAATTGGATTAACACTGCCCCTTTACTACTACTACTAATATTTTAATACTAAAATGTTGTCATATGGCAGCACACACACACACACTAAAACAATCATTCAGCAAACTTAGGGTAGAGCACTGAGGAGCTGCAGGAGTACGTATTCAGAGAGACTGCTGAGAGAACATGCAGGAATGAGCAGTGGTCAGATCACTGTGCCGTACTTAAAGACTGAACTATATTGCAATGCACTTCATTTAGAAATTCACTGAGCATAGCCACAACAGCTTTATGTCCTTTATGTGTTACAAATGGCCGAGTGAGAGCTGGACTTGTACTAGGACAGAATGGCTTCATATAGCTTCCTGATTTTAACATTTCATAGTGTTTTGGAGGCTGTGAGTGGACCATCTACACCTAACTTCAGTATTCATCATGGTCTTAAAAGTTCAAGTGAGGAACTTTCTAACCTTTTTGGTTTAATTTCACATCAATGGGAGCTCAAACTTTTCTTTTATTGGACCAAAATTGAAATAACCTACGGTCCCTTTTAAAACAGACTGAAAACAATTGTTTTTCTTGTCTTGGTGGTTTTATACAACTACACCTTTTCTCTTTGTGTTATTATTTAAAAAAAAAAAAAAAAAAAACAAAGCTCAGAAAACAAAATGATGAAGCACACATCAACAGTCTCTAAACATAAGCAAAAAAATATTTATGTTCTAGTCCATTAGACATCTGTACAATACACAATCAACTTCTGGATACCACCGCGACAGGTACATGCAGAGACAGTGGTACATGTCAATGTAGCCCACCTTGTACTCAGTTTCTAGTCGGAATGATTGACTACTGCACATGTCATGTGAGTGAACGAGCCAACACAACGGTGAGGATAACATTCGGCCGTTACTTGATTCGACAACAGAAGTTCATTTTTTGACTCGTAGTAACTAGCGGTACAGTTACATAACCAGTAAAGTTTCTTCGTTAAACATTTACTGTCAAACAGGTAGTGCTGCTCTTTTACTTGCTGACTCCGAGGTACAGAGGTAGCCAAACGTTATTGTCGCCTTGACAGAAGCACATAGAATGGCCACTTTAAAATTCTGTGCAAATATCTCTTGGTTATTTACGGAGTTGCCAGAATTTACGCAGAGGTTGCAGGCAGCTGCGTCCGCTGGTTTTCGTGCAGTTGAAGCTGCTTGGTTATATGAGTGCGACGTTGCTAAGCTTGTCGAGGCGAAAAAGCAGGCGAATGTTGAAGTTGTGCTTCTTAATACTCCTCCGGGTAAGACAAACTCCCTACACTTCTTGCCCCATCCGGAATGAGCCACAGCCTATTACAAGGCTCTCTAGGCTAATAATTTAGCTTAATTTCATAAATTGTGTATTACTGTCATTATAAATAAAGGTTCACAATGTTCCTGCCACTTCTAACGCATAGTAAATTTCATCATTATTAAAAGCTATAAGCAGATCATATGGCCATTCTATTCTTTTATCATATTTTTGAGCATATCATAGCCTAGTTTAATAATTAAACAAATGTAGTGAAAGGTTCATTTGGACTCCTGCCTTTGTTGGTATGAACCATGTCAGTGTACATCACAGTCTATTTGCTTTGTTGTGCACCTTGACCTAAACCAGCATGCCCAAAGTGCAGACCAATGACAGGGATGCATTTGTCTGAAGTGAACCAAGAAATAGAAGTTCAAAGCCCTCCCTTTGAAAAGGCATTATTGCTCCTTTACTTGAATAGGGGACATGAAGGGTGGTGACCTTGGTCTGGGGGCCGTGCCGGGCAGAGAGAAGGAGTTCAGGCAGGGTCTGGAGCTGGCTGTCCAGTTTGCCAAAGCGCTGGACTGCAAGAGGTACAGCACTCTGTCTCCATGCGCTTATGACCTCATTAACACAGAGCAGAGGTTAGACCATGCAATTACTGAGACCCAAGAGTGCCATATGCACATCACCACAGTAATGGATTATATGAGGATTAAGAGTTAATATTAACTTAATGATTCTTTTCAATAAATTAAGCGTTTTTGAGGATGTATGTTACTTTAAGCTTATCTCCTTCAATTGAAATAATTATTACTATTATTACTACTACTGTGAGGTAGTCTTAGCAAACGCAAGGCTTAAATGTAGTCTGCAGTGGGTGTTCAGAGCATCAGTGTGTGCAGGTTCCCTACTGTAAACATATTTCTGCCCTGAAATCACTTCATCAGGATCCACTTGATGGCAGGGAGGGTACCTGTGGGGGCGAACCGCTCGGCTGTTGCCATGGAGATGGAGGCCACCTTTGTCCAGAACCTGAAACATGCTGCAGATGTCCTCTCAAAGGTGACCCTCTGTTCACGCTCACTTGCTCTCCACTGTTGGCACAGAGCCAGAAAGGATGCTCAAGTGTTGATCAGGATTCCTCCGATTTTTTCATTATACAGTTTTCAAAATCACACCCCCCTAACACATATACACACACACATCCTCTCCATATAACCTGAGCCTCTCCAGTGTATGTTTGGATGTACATTTGATAGCAGAATAGCAGAGTGGATATTTGAAACTGAGAAATTTCTTCTGGTGTTACAAGGCAGATTTTGAAGTTTGTGGTTTTTGTATTCTATAGGCACTGATATATATACGATGAACACATATATACAATGGTGTAAATAACCCAACTTTGGGGGTTTACCCCATTAGTACTGAGTGTAATAAGGTTTGCTCTGGCTGTCACAGTTTATGAGGTTGCCTGAAGAACACATCATGTGAAAACAAATGATTAAAGATTCATTTAGGCTGCCATCTAATGATGCTCCCTTTTGCTTCAGTACACAAATATTATCTAATTGGCAGACACGTGGGAGGATCAGGACAGTTCAAATTTAGTTTCTAATTAACCCAAAGGCACTTGCAGAAACAAGTTGTTTTCATAGTTTCATAACGATGGCCATCGTGATGGAGGAAAGATTCACAAAGTAACTATTCACAATACTGTTTCAGTATAGTTTTTGAGTACATGGTTTAGCTTTTATCCTATTAGTATATACTTTAGTTAGATATAAATATGAACAAATTAATTAATAAAAGACAATATTTTAAGTTTTGATCTAAAATAAACATGAACTTCTTAACAGTGTGCTGTTTGATGAAGACTTATGCGGAATTATGGTTGCTCTTCTGCTGACAGGAAGGAATTCTGGGCCTGATTGAGCCTATCAACACCAGGATAACAGACCCACAGTATTTTCTGAACTCTCCACATCAGGGTAAAAATGTACTGATTGCAGAAATTGCCTCAGGCTGGACCAGAGTATCTTAGTAGATTGTTTGCTTTTTCCCAGTGTCAAGTATTCCCTTGCTTTCCTTCGAAGCACTGTATGACTGCTTACATTTTTATTTATTCATTTTTTTCCAGCGGCTGATATCCTGCAGAAAGTCGGCCACTCGAGCATTAAACTGCAGATGGTGAGCATGCTGCACCACATGCAAAGCAATCAAGAAAAAACAACATTCAGGCTCATACACATACCCACACTCACAGAGCTGTATGGAGACATGGACAGAGAACAACAGAACCGGATAATACGGTGTACTTTTGAACATCTGCGCTTGCAATGATTGTTGTGAAAAGCTTTGCTCCAGGTTAGTAAGGTAAGGGGAAGGTAATAATGTGCCCTCCTTTGAGCGCATGGCATTATTGATTACTTCTGTCAGTAGACTGTAATAAAGACATTTTATATCAAGTGGGCCCACAAATGGCTTCCTTGAGGCATAGTAACAAGGACATGATAAGTGTGTAACATGCTGCATCCTACAGGACATAGCATCTATCTTGGCAAAGATATCTTATGTCTGTTAAACATCTCTCTCTCTAAGGAGAGCACACAAACACGCAGACTAATTTTAACAGCAGTTCCAGAGCAGTCATTAACAGATAAGGATGTTGACACTATTTTTGTTCCTTGTTATTTCCCTTATTATGCTACTTTTCATCTTACTTTTCACACACACACAGAGAGAGAGAGAGAGAAACAGACAGATACAATAAAAGTGATTCCTCTCGGGTGAGTTGCTGACGGAGCAGCAGAGTCCATTAGCCATCCTGCAGCTCATAGGTCTGTTGACAGGCGGCAGGGTTAAGGCGGTGGAGCGGTGTTTCTGTGAATGGCCGCTCGGAGCATCTTTGAGCTGTCACCCAGCACATAAAAGCCAGAAACAGTGGCAGTGAAGTATGATTAAACACAATCCAGGGCCAGGCACCGTAGCAGCAGCAGCAACAGCATCAGTCGTAGCTGAAACAGAAGCAGGAGGAAGGGGTGGAGGGTGGGAAGTGGTTTAAATCACTACAAAATTCTGCTGGGGAACCAGACTCTGCTGACAGGAGCCATTTTGTTTTCCACCTCCACCTCCACGTCCCCTCTCTCCCCTCTCGCCCTTCCCCACCCACCTCCCAATCCAGGATGTCTATCACTGGCAAATCATGGATGGAAACTTGACGCAGAACATCCGGAAGTATTTCCCCCTCATAGGCAAGTGTGTGTGTGGTGTGTGTATACAAGCAAGGGAATATCACATATTCATATGGAAATGTAAGGTATGCACTGTGTATCTATAAAATACTGGGTATTGTGTGGGATAACTGTGGTCAGAGAGCTGCCTATTGCATCACTAGCAGGTGGCGACCAATGACAGCTGTTGAGACATTCACAGACTAAAAAATGTTGATATTTGTCATAATACATCCAGAGTTTTTCAATGCTGCATTTATTAGCATACTTTCAATATTGTTGTGCTCCTTTTAAAGCCATATTCCAGTCGGCATAAACACCTCTTCTGATGGATGAAATTATGGCATGGGGTGAATCTGAAGATGTCAGAATGAGAGATTACTTACTTGATATTTCAGCTAGCTTAATTGCAGCCATTTTGGAAGCTGCACCATCGACTGACTGGTCTGCACAGACCAATGTTCTTTTTCTTTAATAAGGAGCAATGTCAGCAATCACCGCAACATTGTCATCACATCACCACCAACCCCACCCCTCTAGTCAGGCTGAGGTGCTCTCTAAAAGGATATCAATAATCCCCATCCTCACAACGAAGAGTGTCTGTGGCCACACATACATCAAGAAATGATCTGTGTTGACATTGCTGAAAGCCTCTAAAAAGCCTGTGCCTGTGTGTGTGTGTGTGTGTGTGTGTGTGTGTGTGTGTAAGTACATGAGTATGGCCAATCCATTACTAATAGCTTTTGAAGAGGGTGAGTAACAGGCCGTGTATACCAATGCTCGTGCCACAGGTCACATCCAGATTGCACAGGTGCCGGGCCGGAACGAACCAGACAGTGCTGGAGAGCTAAACTTCCCTTACCTATTCAGCTTACTGGAGGAGCTCGGCTACCAGGGCTACGTCGGCTGTGAATACAAACCAGCAGGTTAGCGCAGCAAAGTGCAGCACTACACAACGCCATTTCAACCCAATGTAACCTTCATCAACGTTTCATTTCCATCCATCTTAGCCAAGGTTTCTCCTATCTCCATCTATCTCTGTCCAGTGCTTTTACACCTGAGTGTTCAGGGGTAGCACTGCTGATCAGCTGAACAAACCAGATTCAGATGATCAAGAGCCTTGTAATTACAGAGGGCTTTTGGGTGTTTAACACAGACATGGATTACAAGTCAGTGCAAGGTGTAGGGGCTGGATTGAGAACTCCTGTGAGTAGCTGATTTTAGGTACAAGCACGATTGGGGGGATTTCTCCTGCTCTCTCTCGTTGTAAGATTTCTATTTCTGTTTTTCTGTTTGCAAGATTTTCTCTCTAACGCCTAAAAGAATAATGAGAGGAGGAGAAAGTGCTTATTACAGCCTAAAAGTCTGTCTGCTGGAATAGTTCCCCTAAAACTATTAATGATATAACAATGAAAGTAATTTAAACCAAAGTGGGTCATTTCATTTTAAGCGACCCTACACTGTGTATTCCATAGAGATTTTGTGTTCAAGGTTGTTAATCTATTTGAAAGAGCGTGAGTCTGAAAGCTCCTCTAACTGCTTCTGACTTGTGTTTTTAGGCTCCACGGCGGATGGCTTGAAATGGGTTCAGGATTATTGGAATCGTCACAAGTAAAATACTGGCAGACACATTTGAGGGATAACCTGAGGAAAGACTTCAGCCGCAGATATCTTTTTAAGGTGTATGGAAAATGACAATGGTGTGAAAATCGTGTACAATAAATCATAAAAGACTGTAAAGAATTAAGATCTTTCATTGATACTCTTCATATACTTTACTAAACAAGGGTTGCATCAAACTCAAACTGATTCATTTTATATATTTTCGATTGATGATTATTTCACCAGCAATGCAGCACTCATTCTGGTTAGGACATGTGGCAATGGACAAACAAATAAAACAACTACAAAATATTGATCACTGCCTGGTTTGGCTAAACGTTGAAACATTCCTCTTCTGATCTTGCAAATGAGAAATAAACAATGCTTTTTATACAGTAATGTTTTGTGCTGGTGGTGGGGGGCATAATATGACAGTATTAGCATTGACAGGTAACTGCTTAAGAATTGTATTAGCGTTGGCAGATATGGATAGTGATAGTGGTGGTTAAGGAACCTGGCTAGCGTGCAAGTAGCCTGAAAGGTTGTGGGTTCGTATCCCAGCTGCCACCGTTGTGCCCTTGAGCAAGGCACTTAACCCTAACTTGCTCTAGGGGAGAATGACCCTGAACAATTGATAGTTGACAAAGTTGTAAGTCGCTTTGGATAAAAGCGTCTGCTAAATGCATATATGTAAATGACTGTCATGATGACTTTAAAAGGAAGAATCATAAATCTGTCCAAACAGGGTGAGACCAACCATTGTATCTGACAATGTCATATTAAATTATATATTTTACACACTTGCAATGGTACATACTTGCCTTGTTGGTTTGCTTCCTTATTTTCACGTGTGGATATCTACATTTCATACTGTCCAGTAAAGGTTGAATGAAACACCTGCATGTGCAACAATAGCCCATTTCAATAGAAGCCTAATTTTAGAATAGGGAAGATTCTTAAAGAGAATTAAAAATAGATGGTTAAGAATCTGTAAGGCCTATCTCATCCGTAAAAAATCAGGATCAGCATGTTGAATCTAGCTTGCATCCCTATTATCTCCTGTTTCCTCTGCATGGCTTAAAGTATACCGTGTGCTGATGTGTTGACATGTTGGACAAACTCCAGGTCCTTTCCAAGAAGTTCTAGTGAGGTTGCCAAGCACCATTAGAATGTAAAAGAATTTGGCAGCGGAATCCCTTGCTTAAATTTCTTCCAGTGATGGAGTCTGTTCCCTCTCCACATCACATTTTAATGAAGACCCCGGTCTTCAAAATGCTTTTGGAGGAGTTTCAGTACTACAGCGCAGGGGGAGAAATGTGTGGGAGCATTTATTTACTCTGAGGGAAAAAAGGGGAATTTAAAATGTCCAAGTCATAAACTGACCATTTGGTTTTTATTCCTGGTTGCTGTTTATAGTTACAAATCTATTTGTAAGTACATAATATACATTTACAACAGTTCCAGACCTATTTTAATCACTGATTATAGCACTGCTTCAAAATACTATTGTATGAACTGCCAACCATTAGCACTTTGCCATGTTATTCATTAGATTACATTAAATATCCAGTGTCTCATCTTCATGGAACAAAATCTTAAAATGTACATTGTCTTGCTTAAAAGCCCACAATCAGTTCTTAATTGTTTTATCCCCCTTAAAATGAGGAACTCTTACAAAAAAAAAAAACAGCCAAAAGAAAAAAGCCATCCAATTATTTTTGGTTTCCTTCAAGTTAACTTAAAGTCGTGAACACTCTGTATTGCAATAAATGGCAGCTCCAATGTTCTTTTTTTCTCCTGTCCAAGAGTGTGTGTGTGTGGGGGGGTAACAGTGCCGAATTAGGATGTGAGGACTAATTGATAAATCAGACCTCTTTCTTTCCCTAACCCCCCCCCCCCTTTCTTTTTCCCCCTCCATCATCGTTCCTGTCTTTTTTGTAAACTGGGGTCTAGTGGCCTTTTCGGCTTGGCTCAGCCTGCCACTGTGCCAGAATTAATCAGAAGCCTAATTGGATTTTCAGAGATTCTCCTTGCAAGGTCGACACAATAATAACACTGCTCGTGTCGCGTCATTAAGGAATGGCAGAGCAAGAGCAGAGAAGAGAAGAGAAGAGAAGAGAGGAGAGGAGAGGAGAAGAAGGTAGGTAGGCACTTCTGGGATGAAGAGATGGCAGTGAGGGGGGAATTAGGTAGCACATCTTGACATTGTACAAATACAAACGGTGGGCGGAAATCAATTACCCGCCACTGCCAGCTGTTATGGCCGTGGTCTCCGTTTCTCGCCTTGGCAGAGGAGGATAACGAAATAAAAAAGGGAATTGTGCCATGGTCAAGAACAGGCAGGCAGACACAGAAGCTGACTGTAAGAGCAGTCATTTCACAGGACACCCCCTCGTGGTGGTGGTTGCGCCTGTATGACTTGCTTTCTCTTCTGCAAAATAAGGTGTACACAGAAGTTAATGTGTTGCGTTTATACATGCTGACTGACAACAACACAGCATTCTGTTTTAGCTCTGTTGCCAGGGTCTATGAAAGCAGAATCCAATGCATCAGTAAAGTTCATCAGCTCTGCATAAGGTCTGTGCCATAATAGTCTGTCCCTGCTACATATTTTATTAAAGAACCTCCATACTGAGGTCTGAGGTGAACCTAGTTTATCTGAGTGCATGTAGGGTGGGGTGGAGGGGACATATTTAAATGTAACACCTTGTGTTTACATCTTGAAAGTTTCACCATGTTGACAGAGGAAATGTAATGTTAACAGTTATTCAACACATTCATACCCACCTCTCCCAACGCTTTGATCGCTTGGGGATGAGATAAAGGCTGCAGTTCCGCACATTCAAACGCACTCAAGTACATTTTTGTGTGTGTGTATGTTACAAAAGTAATGACTCAAGAAGGAACACAGTGAAGGAGAAGTGTGTGTGTGTATGTGTGTCAAAGAGTGAGATGAAAACTGTTTCAGCAAACAAGTGCAGTCCTTAAATGTTCTCAAGGCTGATGCAGCATAATCGCCCTCTCTCTCTCTCTGCAATGGAGAATGGCAAGCATTCTGTGGCAAACAGCCCGAGTGTGTTTTTTTTTTTTTTCTTTTTGTAAAGGCAACAAAATTGCATAAACAGGAAGCCTGTGCCGTGCAGGCCCCCGTACAATAAGCACTTCAGATCTGAGAGTTCTTCAGTCAGGAAAAAAAAACAAACAAAAAAAGACCTTCGATGAGGTAGTGTTCGACCTTGGCCTCACTGTTTGCCAGTACCGTGCCCAGTGTAAGGGCCAAATGCCCACTTCAGTGGCAAGAGGCCAGTGATTCAACAGGCCGACTCCTCTGCTTCCCACTGGTGAGCATCTGGCAGGCATCCTGACCACCATGAGTGCGAGTGCCAGTGTGAGCGCAAAGCTTGAGCTCGATGCGACACGCTGTGGCTTGGCTCTGGAGAGAGAGGCCTCTTTCAGGCGAAAAAATTCAGGCGACTGTCGTTGTTAGCATAGTGCAGTTCAGCTCCTCCACCTGTACGGCGGCACAGCGGTGTGTCTGTGACTGTATCATCCATCCATCCACTCCCGAGCTGTTGAGAGTCATGGAGATCAATGGATCCCCACGAGAGAAAAGGAGAGGAGAGGAGAGGAGAGGAGAGGGGGGAAGTGGGGCTGGGTGAGAGGTTAAGGGTGTGGGGGGATAAAGTGGGAATGGCTGGAGGCTTTATGGAGGATGTGTCAGTCAATTTGGCACTACATGGCAGCAGCAGTATCCTCCTCCTTTCCACACACATGCACCTACATCTCACTCTCTCTCACACACACGCACCCAAGGCATGCAGTTTAACATCTGACAGCAGCGCACAGCCAATCATGATCACCTCTCCAGCCCTCTCCCCCTCCCCTCCCCTCCCCTCTCACCATCTCCCCCTCCATCTTGTCCCTCTCTGCCTCTTCACAGGAGGCCGGTCCAGAGGTTGTAGCAGGCGGTGTTCACCACCGACTCCAGGTGGTGGTACATAGACACCAGCTGAGGCGGGGGACTGCTGCTGGGTGGATGGTGGGTGGGGAGGGGTTCCCGGAACACCACCTTCAGACTCTGGAATGGAAAAGGTGGAGGAAGGAGTCGAGTTGGGTGGGGGGATAGAAGAGGTTGGGGTCAGAAAAGAGGGTGAAGGGGGGTGAAAAATAATTAAACTCCTGTCATGCTGCAGCAGGAGTCGTTGCCAGAATGCCTTTACGGATATGTTATACATGGGGGTGAAGGGAACAAGTCAGTCGGTTTTGGATATGGATCTCTCAATTGGTGCTTACCGTTTTGCCTGCCTGGGCGTCAAGAAAAACCAGCACAAAGCAGTCGGTGAACTTTTGATTCAGAACAGCCTGAGAAGCAGGAAGTGAGAGAGAGGGCGGGGGTGTGTTGGGGGCAGAGAGAGAGAGACAGAGAGAGAGAGAGAGAGAGAGAGAGAAGTGGAGAGATAAAAGAGAAGAAAAGAAAAAGAGAGAGAAAGAGAGCAATGTAAATGGCACATAATAAATGGTCTTTTTTTAAGTCAGGATTTTTCCAGCATTTAAATTGAACTCCAGCCTCCACAATTCATTAACAGTGTTCTACAGTGTGCACCATCAGTGCTTTCCCACTGCATGGAACAAAGCAAGTTTTTGTTTGTGCCGTGCCTCTCCTGCGGGTGGAGCAGTCAGGAAGGTGGAGGGAAGACGGGTAGAGAGAGAGAGAGAGAATCAGGCCAGGCTCCTGTCATCAGCCCAGGCAATCTCCAGCCTAGCACTGCACCGCACCTCTCAGCCCCGTCCCTTTTGATCTCCTGCCTGGCAATTACAAAATTAAGCAGGGACTAACCTTCTGACACTCATGAGGAGCTGACAATTATTCCCCTTAAGATTCCCATAATCCCCCTTGAGAGCCTCTTCACCATTTTTTTCTTCCTTTCTTTTCTTTTTCCTTTTTTTTCACCAACACCAACACTCACTTCACACACCACAAAACCACAGAGGTCTTGGAATTTGTTGAATTGATTATTTCTTTTTTTCCCTCTTTTTTTTTTCTTTTTTAGAAAACTTTCTGGAAAGTTCTTCCCTTCTGATTTGAGCTGTGGTGGTTTCATTTCAGTAAAGTTCAAGGTGACTCTGAGCAGAGCTGTTGCAGAGGTGCTTTTGGCCCTAAACTTTAATTTAAGGAAAAAGTATCCTCTGGAAAAAAAAGCACAATGCCACAGAGAACAAAATGGAGCAGAATTAATTAAAGGACCCTACTTGTGGATGCTGGTCGGTGCTAACCTTAGACTGAATTAAAGGCCTTCTCGCAACACACACACACAAGCCCAAATACATATGCACATTGTGACTATATTCACAGACACCAACACTCACACATGCACACACACACACACACATACACTAACCATAGACTGAATTAAAGGTTCTCTCATACACACACACATGCCCAAACTCACAAAACTCACACCCCACACAATCACACATAAACACACACACACAAGCATGTACACAAATAAACACAAACACTGGTGTCCTACAGAGTAGGTGGGGACTCTTGGATCAGTTCTAGCACTTAGGCCCTGAGCTAAATATGACGGTTTTGATGTTGGGAGCTCGCTGCTTTAAGTCAGCCCCGACTCGGGCCAAGCAAGAAAGACATCGGTGACTTTTAATATGCTTGGAGCCATTTTCGCACGCACGCCTTCTTCCTTTACCACACACTGGGTCGCAGTGAGGGATAAGCTTCTTGGCTGGAGGCTTTTTAATCAACGCTGTTTGTTTGGCTGGGTGGGTTGGTCCTCAGGCATGGCAAGGAACATCTTCACTTTCTTAGACAGATAATGGCAGAATAGTAATCCCACCCAGACTTAACTTGCAGCATACCGCCCAATCATGAAATCGATTCATGCCAGCTACATTTTTGAGGATTCAATGTTAGTCCTTTCACTCGGCGATGGCTCTTTGGCGAGGCCTTCGGACAGTTATTTTGGATAACAAGTACAAGCCCTATCTTCATTAATGTGGAGATACCCATCTCCAGATCAGCAGGTCATATTCACTTAGAAGGTGTATGGTGTGAATCCGTGTTTAAATCTGAATTAAACAATATAAATATTTTACTGAGGGTTGCCCAAATAATGCTTTAAAAGGTGTTATTCTAAACATGAATTTCCTCCCTGCGTCTGTGCCAGCATTCACCACATGACTGTGATGTAGAGAATGAAGAAAAGGTTAACTGTCAATCATGGCAAACAACATGACTGGCTAGGCCTTTCAGTTTCTTAATGCTGCCATCTTTGCGTTACGAACTGTCGTAATACATTTCTATAGAGGGTTTCTTTAAGTGATTAAGTGGTGTCTCCTATAAGACACTAAACAGGCTAAAAACAAACATCAAGACTACAATTTGTGGGTTCATGGCTGTAAAAAGCTGAGAACTTCATTCTCCACATACAACCATTTCAGAGAAGTTATCCATCAAGACATTTGGGTGGCACATCTGTGCCACAGAGGTAAGCCTTCCTCTAAACGCCTAGAGTGCACCTGTGTTACACAACAACGCTTTGGCACTCAATCATCCAACAACAGTTTGAAGCATAAAAACGTGATGTGTGGTTCTGCACGCAGAAATAGTCAAAACACGCTCAAAATGTAAATGCTTTTTCATGATGGGTGTCTCTGACAGCTTAAGAGCTGCACCTGATTTTTTGTACAGAAATGCCATTACAGCTTTCTTGCGTCATTCCACTTGAGGTAGAAAACTACTACCTCAGTGTGTTATGACTACGATAGGACTCAAACATAGTTATCAAGGAATCATGTTATTTTTGTGAGAGTGATTTCTGTGAGTGCATGTGTGTGTTTTTCTTTATGTGTGTGAGTGTGTATGGGCTTGTATCTGAATGTGTGTATATGTGTGTATGTGTGTTCATGAGTGTGCATGTACTTCTCTGTACATGTGTGACTGAGTGTGTATGGTTGTGTCTGTGAGTGTCTGTGAGAGTGTGTGTTGGGACTTTACCAGGTACTGGATGCCACTGTCATCCACAAAGTGCCTGCAACTCTGGGGGAAACGAGAGAGCAGCACCTTGATCAGGCTTTGGTACCAGCTGGGGCTCATGGTCAGGAAGCAGTCCTGCAGACAGACAGACAGACAGACAGACAACAGAAACAACCAATCACATCCCATCCAAAGGAACACTGCCAATGACAAACAGTACCTACTTTTTAAACAATAAACTTAATCATCTTTCTTAAATACTATCAGATTATATGATAACAACAGATCATTACTGACAAATGTCACATAGCAAAATACAATTATTACAAATATTTACAGTGCAGACATTGCATACTCTGGATATCAATTCAAGTTCATCTGGAGTTTGTTGTCGTGATCAAGATGTGTGTTCATTTACTTGCGTTTCACAGTGAAAGCAATATTCGGAGTAAGACTCCGAACTAGGTTGCGTTTTATAATTTCACAATTTGTCACTGGGGCGTTAAAGCCATCAGCTGTCAACAACAATTCATTTCTGTGTGTTGCCACTTGTCACCCAAACTATAAATGACTTTTTATCTGGACATGATATATTTCTGCTCACTAAAGCTTGTTTCAACGTTAAAAGGAAAAACAATGCCTGAACATTCTATTTCGTTCGTTAAGTTTCTTCCGCTAAGTTTAAACTACATTAAACAGCCAGATATGAACCACAGAGAAAGGGTCCCTTTTCACGTTTTAACACAAAAAAGCCGGAGGAAACAGCTATGAAGCTAATAATCGAACTCTCTTCAAACGGTTTACACATATCCTCACAGATGAAGCTCTTTTATTGTGGTGAGGCACCCCGGGCCCCAGTCTGCTTAAAGTGAAGCCGTTCTCTCTGCTCTACTCAGCTCTGCTCTTGGCTCCCATCCTCCTGTCCTGAATAAAACCACATGCACCAGAAGCCTTCAGGACAATGAGTGCACCCTTATTGAATTTTTAAAGTCGTTTAAAATAGGAAGAGACATTCTGGCCCAAAATACTGAATTATCAGGCAAATTCTGCATTCCGTATGTGGCCCCAAATCTGATTTGGAGAGGGAGGGGTGGACAGGGACAAGGGAGGGTAAGGGGGATGGGGTGAAATGAAAAACGTGTGTTTGTATGTGTGTGTGTGTGTGTGTGTATGTGTGTGTGTGTATGGGAGGGGAGGATGAATCTAATTTGAAGGAATTTTCTTGATATGCGTACTGCGCGTATCCAGACCCCCCACCTCTGCTGGGGGTTACATCTCTCTTTGCGTTGAGTGAGAGGGCAGGCTGGCTGGCAGGCAGACAGACGCAGCAATGATCATCACCGGGACGCACAGATTAATATTAGCATTCACACAGAGACTTCAGATGAAGCTCACTGACATCCACTCAGTGGTTACATTTCCAGGGGAAAGAGGGTGTTTGTGTGTGTGTGTGTGTGTGTGTGTGTGTGTGTGTGTGTGTGTGTGCGTGTGTGTGCAGCAGAGGGTGTGTGTGGGGGGTGGAGGGGGCTAGGGGAGGGAGGGGCGATGAGGAGAGAGAGAGAGCAAAAGCTGGATGTAAATGTTGCTGGGGAAATCAAAAGACATTTATATTCTGACTGTGAGGGGACTGGCACACAAGAGCCACTCGGCCCCCTGGGAACTGGGTGGGGAGGGGAACAGGAAGAGAGGATATGAGAGATGACAGAGAGAGTGAGGACACATAGAAACACACACACATACACTCACACACGCGCGGTCAGCTGTGATATACTGCGACTCAGGATGACGTGGGTGTGTGTGTGTGTGTGTGTGTGTAGGTGTGTGTGTGTTCATGCATGCATGTGTGTGTGTGGCCACTGGGACACAATGACAGTTGTGACACACAAGTCAGGGGTCCATTTACTAAGCTCCCTAAACGGGTCTCCCTACTGAGAACATCGGGGATCATCTGATAGGAGACTGGGGGGGCCAGTCTGAAGCTACATTCTGATGCAGAGTACACACTCAACACGCTAAAACACTCAAGTAAAAGTGGTGAACAATCTGTCACATACACACGCACATGCACACACACACACACACGCACGCACACACACACACACACACACACACACACACACACACACACACACACACACACACAGACACAGACAGACACATACACACACACACACACACACACAGACAGACAGACAGACAGAGAGAAATGTTGACAAAAAAGTGATCCAGTTAGGTTTGGAGTTTGGATGATCCACTTAAGGGCCCTCTCAACAAAGCAGCCTATTTGAACGCCTGTTCCACCGCTGAGAGCCACTGATGGTTCTCTGAGGAGTAGAACGTCTGCTGGTATCACTAGCAGCTCAGTGTGTGGAGTGGAGATGTTCTGTGACACGGGGCGGGCTGGAGGGGAATCGATCTCACAGACACCTCAATTAGAACCGGAGCCGGCGCAATGTATAATTGGAGCTGGGGCTCTTAAAACATGGCATAATGAGGAAAAATTGAGATGATTACTCTCTCAAGAACAAGCTAACAGGGACCTTTATTTGAACAAAAGCAAGGGTGTTTGCGTGTGTGTGTGTGTGTGTGTGTGTGTGTGTACGTGTGTGTGGTGGGGAATTGCAGTGATGCTGCAGGAAGTGGCTGAGTTGAAATAGACATTTTAAAGCCAGCAGATCCATTTAAGCCCTCTCTGCCTCCTGGAGTGTCATGGCGTGATGAACGGGAGGACTGTGCACATGTGTGTATGGGAGTGACAGCCAGGGATAAGGAGAAGAAAGGGAATAAAAAAGGAAGGAGAGAAAGAGACAGAGAGAGAGAGAGATAGGAGTGGAAGAGAGGGTAAAATGCAGAGAGGATTGATGGAGTGTGGGAATTAAATGCCTGACTTGTGGTTCTCTCATTATGTGACAGTGACTGTGGTGTGTGTGTGTGTGTGTGTGTGTGTGTGTGTGTATGTGGAATGCAGAGGTGACATGTGCTGAAACTCTGTTTTCCCAACAGGGCTGCCTGCCACTGAGCCTGGTGCTGTCAACTCTCACTGTCTCTCTCTCTCTCTCACACACACACACACACACACAATTATACCCAAACAAACAGTCACAGATAAACACAAGCCACACAAACATAGTTGTGAACACACATGTGTGGGTGTTCGTGAGCACACACACACACACACACACACACACACACACACTCTCTCTCTCACCTAAACGTGCAAACATCAAAGTGCCATACACACACAGACACACACACAGTTTTGCAGAGATATGAAAAACAACGAGTGACTCCTGGGGAGCTTTGTGATTTCCACATTCCATTCAGAAACAAGCACACGCACACAGAGTGAATGTCTATATAAAACTAAGGAAGAGACAGGTGCTTTTTCATTGACTCAATATGTGAAATCGAAACTCGGAATAAACAAGGAAGAATTCTGTATTTACATATAGACCACACAGAGGTGTTTGGACACACATGCACACACAGTTGCCGTTTCAAAAATAGCATACAGCTATACTACATTCAACCTGGAATGTACCATTGCTAGATAATTTATTTTGTTCTATACTGAGAAAATTTGACTAAATACTGTGCTAATTTTACAGAATAGCGACTTCATTTCAGTAAACAACTTCAAGTTATCGCACAATTTTGATCTAAAATGACATCTCCCAGGCCTCATATGTGTTGCATGCAGGGTATCATGCAGCAGTATGCCATTTCAGCTAGTGTCAAAAAGAGTCTGAGTAATGAACGCATATGTGTATAAATGTGTATGAGTGTGCACCTTTGTTTCTGTATGTATGAATGCATGCATGTCTTTCCACTGCTGAGAATGCATTCCTGTGTGTGTGTGTGTGTGTGTGTGTTTGCATGAATAAGTGTGCATGTATGCTGTGTAGACACCTGCATGGTTATGCTTGTTAGTAAAATCTGCACCTGGAGTTTGTATTTCTCCAGGTGTGTGTGTCAGTGTAGTACTGTAAGAGAATTGCTAAAAATTCGGACCGATAAGTAGAATTGACAATGGCATCAATAAAAATCCTATCAATTCCCACCCCTAGCTGTAAGTGGGCCGGCTCTGGCCCTGTCGCTCTCTTGTCTGCTCCGATGAGGGAAAGATTGTAGGAAGCCCAACCCTGACAGGCAACCTCTTTGGGGAACCCCCCCCCCCCCCACCCGGTCTCGTTAAGTTATAATTTTGTTAACTCTGCATCATTGGTCCAGACCCTCTTTATGAAACAACAGTGTAAAAAATGAGGTTCTGGTTTTATTACCAGGCTACCCCTAGACATTCAGTGTACTACATTGTACTTTTATACACTGTACTGACCTTTTCTACTTATGTGCATTAATATAATGTCTTTACATTGACGCCACGGTGTGGTTTCCCTTATGTAGGGTCTGCTTTTTGAACGAGGCAGTCTTAACAACTGTATCTATGTGTGCATATGTATAATGTAAATACATACTGTATGTGTGTATATATGTGTGTGTGTATGTTTGTGTGTGCTTGTCTCTGTGTGTATGTGTGTGTGTGTGCATGTCTCTGTGTGTGTGTTTGTGTGTTTGTGTGTTAGCGTGCGCGTGCCTGTCCTCACCAGCTGCGGGTCCACCTCGCCCACCGAGCGGCTCTGCACGGCCTGCAGCAGCTCCTCCAGCTCGGCGAAGGCCAGCTTGCTCAGCTTGAGCTTGTCGGAGGCCAGGTGTTCACCGTGGAAGAGTCGGCGCCACAGGTTGTCCCTACGGCAGTGGCCCATGGCCTGCTCCACACTGCTCTGGATCTTGCCGTGTGCTGCGTTCACCTCCGAGTTCAGCAGGGGAAACAGGGGCGATGGGTACATCGTGCCCGCCGCCAAGCCTCCATCCTGGGCAGCTGTAGCGGCGGCGGTGGGGTCTGTGGTGACGGCTCCAGGGCTGGCAGCAAAGGAGGGAGGGGAAAGGGCAGGGGTGGTGGGGATGGCAGAGGAGGAGGAAGAGGCCTCTTCCCAGAGGTCGGAGTCCGAGTCGCGAGCTCCCCGGGCGGACTGGGGGCAATCGGGGGGCAGGCGGGGGTCGGGGCTGGTTGTGTTTGTGCCAACGGCAGTGGTGGTGGTGCTGTTCCCGGAGCCGGGGTCGCGGTGGATCTGCGTGAGCTTCTTGAAGCGCCGCATGTCGGCTGTCAGCCGCGGGAAAAGCTCCCGCTGGCTGGTCATGATCACGTAGTAGCGTAGCCTGTGTACACACACATACACAAACACAAACATACACACAAACACACACACACACACAAATGACAGAGCATCATATAGGTGTCACTTATTCCCAACACACACACACAAGCCTAGCATATACTTGGGTTTGCACAAACTATTTTAGTGGTGCAGAACTTGAGCATTTCTGTATCAAATTGAAGTCAAGTGAAAGACATATAACACCAACGCACACAAACAGAAACAAACCGCACACACAACGTGGAACTAAATACACACTGCAATGCATAACATCAGTGTTTTGTAGGCATAACAGTATATTTGTACTAAAAACTCACTCATTCAATGCAAAACACACTCACTCAATGCAGCTAATACGGACTGCGGTGCATGACAAGGGCATTGACACACACATATACAAACACCCACATATACAAAACACACACACCTCTCCTCACACACTCACAACAAGACTTTGGACACATGTGGTGCATAACAGCATTTTTGCTTTGTATTTGAGATTTGTAATTGAGAAACACACACACACACACAAAAACAAATGTTATAGAAAGCAATGTATGAAATGAGCATTTCTGCTTTTGTATTTGTCTTCATGACAAACGGAGACATACACACACACACACACACACACACACACACACATACACACACACACACCTCAGCAGGTGCCTCTCCCCCTCCGATTGTTCCTCAAACGGAGCCGCATTGTGACACACCAGCAGGGACACGTCAAAGTCGTCATGGTGACGCAGGCCATCCAAATCCTTGAACGTCCCTGAGCTGAAAGAGATGGAGGAAGAGAGAGAAGGAGGTTTGAGTGTGTTGTGTGTGTGTATGTGTGTGTGTGTGTTTGCGTGCATGTAGGCACGCATGCATATGTGTGCGGAAGAAAGAGAGAAGGAGGTGTGAGTTTGTTGTGTGTGAGTGTGGTGTGTGAGGGAGTGTGGTATGTGTGTGTGTGTGTGTGTGTGTGTGTGTGTGTGTATGGAAATGAATGACAATAGAGCCTTCTTTTCACTTTTCATTTCTTCAGTTCATGCAGGAGAGAACAGGCGCTTTAAAAAATGAATAAAAAAAAAACACTACCCTACTTCAGCCCCAACTACTCAGGGCAGGGGCGTATGTGTGGAGGACACAGAAGGAAAAAGA
>JAIFZK010000023.1:11987500-12005000 GCA_027481765.1 Tenualosa thibaudeaui | reverse complement strand
CATTTCCCAACCTGACAAGGCTCTGAAGTGCTCCAATCCCCCCAAGGGGCCGACCATGGCGGAAGCGACCCCTACATGGTCACGTCGGCCCTGCAGCAACGTGGTCCAAAATCCCTCTCAGCCCTGTCAGCCATTGTAAAGCCAACTTGAGAAGGACTCTTTTTCCAGCCTTTGATGGAGAAAATGCCCCACCACTGTATCGCCTTCACCCCCTTATCCACCCCCCCTCCCCAACCACCACCATATAGCACCCCCCCCACAAATCCCATTCTTCATCTCTCTATAAGGCACAATCCATCAGTGGAGTTCACTTTAAGTAGTTGCCAAAGACTACCCCTCCACCCCCACTGATACAGATCCCTCCCACCCCCCCAAGCACAAACAGTACCCACCTTCTCCCCTCCCGCCCACACACACCTTGCCCCAAGCCCCCTATAGCACGACCTTTTGTGTAGGCATCTGTGATATCAATCAGCTTCATAATTGTATCTTATTTAATTAAGTCCAACATCAAAGCCTGATTTCCAAAAGCATTACTAGCAATGCAAATGACTGCATTGAGAGGCTGAGCCAGGGACTCATTACTGCACAATCAGGTGTGTGTGTGCGTGCTGGGAGGTGGGGTAGTGTGCGCGCGTGTGTGTGTGTGTGTGTGTGTGTGTAAGCTCTAAATGCTATTACTGCTGATGCTTTCATCTTGACTGATTGCCTGGAACAAACGCAAATAGGCCTTATCAAATCAAAGAGTGCAATAGTTTATGTATATATATTTACATGTTGTACATTAAATGCCAGCTGACCCACAGCGCTTTTTGTTGGCCTTTGATTTCTTTTGTTTGATGGGGAACAGTGGGTTTCTCTCAGTCAAACCCTTCATCAACCTTTTTATTTTGTTTTGTTTTTGAGTGAGAAGTTCAGTCTTTCCATCCAACTTTCAGATCAGCTGCTGGCAGCCAATTTACAAGTCGAATAAAAAAGGGAGAAAAAGGGAGGGAGAGAGAGAGTGAGAAAGAGAGGGAGAGAGGGAGAGAGAGGGAGGGAGAGAGAGAGAGAGAAGAGAAAGTGAGAGAGAAAGAGAGTGAGGGGGAGAGAGAGAGGCTGAAAGACAGGAAAAGAGGGGGAGAAGGAGAGAAAGAGGAGAAGAGATAGAAGAGGAGGAGAGATGAGAGGGAAGGGTCTGTAATAAAGAGACAGGAAGAGAGAGAGATGGAGAGAATCAAAGAGAAAGATTGTTTCCCTCTTTTCCTCTAACAAATGGAGCTGTGGGACTCGCGGGTGGTGGCTTTTGGAACGTGGTTGTAAACTGTGAGTAAGAATCTAATTTGGATCTTGGCAGCACCGCTCTGTGGGGCTGGGTTGACCCGCTGGTGTCGGCCCCCTTGCCGCAGTGCTCAGGGAAAACCTGGAACCCAATTAAATTCGACCTCCGAACCCGCTCCGGCTCACGGCTGGCAGACTCGTAGAGCACAAAGTCCCTACATCGTGGGAGCACCAAAAACCACACTTTGGATAACACGGTGGTGTGCTGGGATCACACCCAGCCAGTTAACTGCACTGCATTTATTTTTTTCAGCGAGCCCCCTTTACTGTGATGTGTCAGGTTAGTTGTGTCTGCGGGCTAATACACACACACACGCACACACACATGCACACACACACACACACTCTCTGCCCTCAGACATAAACTAACGTTCATCCTCAGAGAGCTTTGTCTCATAACAGTCGAGCATGGAAACAGCTTGGGCCATGCACTGGCTCTACATCTGACCCAGACCTGTGCCTGAGTCGGCAGCCATGTGGCTGGGTTATTAGGCCCAACACCAGTTTTCCCATAAGCTTTTCTATAAAGCAGCCTGATTTCAGAACACATGTTGCAGTGTATGAGCATGAGTCAGTGTTGTCTTGCTAAGGGCAAAGAGCAACCCCCCCCCCCCCCCCAGAAAGGGGAAAGGAGCCGGAAAAAGGAGCTACTGCGCTGAGAAGGTGAGAATGAGTGTTAGTGTGTGTGTGTGTGTGTGTGTGTGTGTGAGTGTGTGAGAGAGAGAGAGAGAGATGGAGAGTATTTTGGGAGGTGTTGAAACACCCTAAGGACTGCAGACAGAATGCATTAGAACCATTATGGGTTTTCATATTAAATTTCATTACACATTTCCACTATTATCTTCATCATGTCCATATTGAGAGCGTTCTTTTTAAGTGTAATCATCATCATCATCATCACCACAGCCATCATAATCTGTGTCAGGCCGAAGGCTACATATACAACAGGGATCCAGAAACCCTTTTCACAAAGCTATTTGGATTTTGGTCACCTGATCCGAGCATGGTGTAAAAAGCTTTCAAAAGCTCACAAACCTTATTTGGCCAAAAAGAGGTGTGTGTGTGGGAGGGGGGGAGGGGAAAAGGAGGAAGAAGAGAGCACCAAGAAAACAAAGAAGCTAAGCCTCACTTCACAAATTACACAACAGAAGAGCAACACAAGTAGGTACAAAGTATGCCGGGGGGGGAAAAGACAAGAGCTGTGAGGGACCGCTCTGTAGAAAGACGGCATCAGAGCGCCTCATGGAAGACAAAGGATGAAAATGGGCCATGTCGGCTTCCAAAGCGATACCCCCCAACCCTGCAAACATTGAGAGGATGGAAAATAAGAGACCAGAGACCATGCCCACCCCCCTCCACCCAAACCCCCTCTGTTTGTCTGAAGCAACAGTGCAAAGACCGACAGTGAGAGAGAGAGAGAGAGAGAGAGAGAGAGAGAGAGAGAGAGGGTCTGCAGTGCTGATGAGACCATAGCGGTTCTTCACTTGTCATTGAGTTTACCACAGACACCCCTGGACATCGGAAGCCATCTCACAGGAGTCGGAGGAAGCCATCTTAGATTCGCAGCGGTGCATTTTGGGATATTGGGGTGGGTGGGAGGGTGGTTGTTCGGGCAGCAAGCAGAAGGAGGGAGGCAGCATACTTAAGGTTCTGGGCAGGTAGGGAGTGGGGGGGATGAGAGAGGAGGAACAGGATGGAGGGGGGTCAGGGGAGGGAAGCCTGATTGGTGGCAGGCGACCCTTGACCCCCCACCTCCCCCTGCTAGGCGTGTTGTAACATACCGCAGAGTCTGAGCCAGAGCTGGAGTCTGGGAAGGGTCGGCTACGCACTTTGGAGAGGAGGGAGCCCTGATGGAGAGAATACATGAGATGGGACTGGGTACACACACACACACACACACACACACACACGTGCGCAGAAATGCACTCACGCATACACCCAAACAGACAGACACACACACACATGCAAGCAAGCACGCACGCACACAGACAGACACGCACACAGACAGACACACACAAACAAACACAAGTGCGCAGAAATGCACTCACGCATACACTCAAACACAGACAGACACACACGCACGCGCGCAAGCACGCACACAGACAGACGCACACAGACAGAGACACACACACACAAACACACACACGTGCGCACACATGCACTCACCCACATACTCACACACACACGCAAGCATGCACGCACGCACACAGACAGACACACACACAGACACACAAACACACACACGTGCGCACACATGCACTCACGTGCGCACTCACACATAGACAGACACACACACGCACACAGACAGACGCACGCACACACACGCGCACACAGTCTTTTTGTCTCGTGTGTGCACACATACAGTACAGTACATACACACAAAGACAGTCAGCCTTGTGCCAGCATACACAGACACCCACCCACACACACAGACAATCTCTTAAAAACGTACACCCATGTTGAGACATATACCCGTGACAGAGACACAGAGCAACTTGTCACAGGTCAGTCAATTACAAATGAAAAGAGCGAGTGTGGGAACGTGCACACTCACACATAGACACACACAGACTCTCTCTCTCTCACACGCACACACACAGACTCTCTCTCTCTCACGCGCACACACACACACACACAGACTCTCTCTCTCTCACGCGCACACACACACACACACACACACACACACACACACACACATACACACAAGGACACCTGGGAGCGCACAATGGATCTGCTGAGGAGAGGGGTGAGGAGAGGTGACGGAGGAGTGGAGTGTGTGTGTGCGTGTGCGTGTACATACTATGTATATGTGTGTATGTGGTAATGTTGGAGGATGTGTGTGTGTGTGGTGGTGGTGGTGGGGGGAGGGGGGAAGACAGCAAGCAAGGAAGGTCAGAGTCTCATGTGATGGGACCAAGAGAACCATGTGATTGGTTCATTTGTAATGAGCTAACAGCACTGCACCATTTCACTGGAGACACAGAGAGGCACAGAGGGAGAAAGAGAGAGAGGGAGAAAGAGACAGAGAGGGGTACAGATAGATAGACAGACAAAGGAGAGAGAGAGTGAGAGACAGAGAGCGATATGTACAGACAGACAAAGGAGGGAGAGAGTGTGTGAGAGAGAGAGAGAGAGAAAGAGAGAGATTCAGTAGAGAGAAAGGTCAGGGTAATAATAACGCATGGTCCCTTCTCTCCCTCTTCATCTCTCTATCTATCTCTCTCTCCTTCCTTCTCTCTCTCTCCCCCTCATCCATTCTGGCTCCCCTGCCAACTTGTTTACTCATTCACTCGCTCACTCACCCACTCAAATACATAAACAGAAACGTACACTAAAACCTCATTCAAATACACATTCACTGACATACACACATACACATGCACACACAAACTCTACCTTTTTCATTCTTTCTATTTCTGAACACACACCTCCATTTAGTGTGTGTGCATGTGTGTGTGTGTGTGATTCTGGAGTAGGGCTGCATATCATCTGTAAGTGTCATCACTGTCATGTAAGAGACAGCTCGGTGAGTCTCTGCTTAAACATTTTGGATAGCTCACATAACAGCACAGTCTGGAGAGATGGAAGAGGAGGGAAAAAGAACTACATTTGTCACACACTGTCTCTCTCTCTCTCAGTATTTCAGAGTGAATGTGTGTAGACCTGGGTGCTTGTTTGCATATCCATGCATGTTTTTGTCAGTAATGGTTCGTGGGCGCGTCTATGCATGTGTAGGCTATATGTGTGTGTGTACAAATATTTGTGTCTGTAATACAAAACCACAGACCAAGCTGAAGGTCGAACGTCTGATATTGTCTGGCTGATCAATGGCATCTGTGGCTCTGAACAATGTAAGGTGTGCAACTTCACCAACACCGACATTGACTATTTTCCAGCAGTAAGTAAAAAGGGTTTGGCCTAATTGGCAGTTTGGCTTGTCTACTGTATATATCCTATTGCAAACCTCAGTCAATATATGAATGAACAAATAACAGCAGCTCTGCAGTTAATACTCGGGAAGCACATATCTAAAGGAATTTTCTTCAGGAAACCTGATGGAACCTCTACTCTGACCACAGAGCTGCTCTGGGCTCTGTGTAATGGGTGAAAGCAAGCATGTTCATCAATTCTGAACTACAGTGCTGATAGAAATGTGCTAATAAAATACAAACATGTTATTTTTTCTCTTCCTCATCTGTAAGACCACACAATCTTATGACCAATTATAATAAATGAAAGTCATAACTATAGACAAGAATTCAGGCATGCTGAATGCTAACAGAACCTAATGTAAATATAGTCAAGAAGCTAATGCTAGCAGATAACGTCTTTGATGACGGGATTTATGCTAACAAATTTGCTTATCCAGGTCAATTTGCAAATCTGTTACATGCCCATCGCATTAATCAATATGTCTCCTGACTGTGATGCTTACTTGCAAATGACAGCTTGTAGAAGCTGGCTATAAGCTATGTCTCAGAGTCGTTAATGTTACAGCTCACTAAAGTTCATGTATTCAAAACATTTGTGCTTGTCTCGTTTAGTGTCAGTGTTCTAATCTTCTTACTTTCAATTAATATATGGCTTTATAAATACATGCACGAGCAATGTAATGCTCTCATTACTGGTTTCATACAAGTGTCATACTTAGTTCTTAAACATCACAACAGTGTTCTATTTGGCATTTTAACCTTTTTTTTATAATTCTCTACACAGTGTGGCATTTAGCTTCATCTGAAAAGGGGCAATGTACTTTCTGTAAATTATAATATCAGCCTATGTGGGACTTCAGATGGTGTATCTTTCTATAGTGAAGATGTGATAGTGGAGAAATAGAGCTCTGAGCAGCTCGGAGTTCCGGCACCGCAGCCGGGCGACTACCGTAAACGTATCAGTAGCGGAGCTTAGCAGAAATAATGCTAATAACCACTTCCTTGGAACAATGTTTTCTTCGATGAACTTAGCATTTTTAAAGTGCGCTTAATACAACTGTTAATATGCAATTTTATTTTTTTATATTTACATTAAAAAAACTGTTGTGCGGCTTATTCACAGTGCGTCTAATATTCTGGAAATTACGGTATTTGCTGCTAAGATGCACAGAGTATCAAATATTTCCATATAAAGACACAAATCCTCCTACTTTTTAGATCCTGCTCAGGATCTTAAAATGGTTTCAGCATGTTTTAAATCATCCAAGTTCAAATACCTATGAATTACATTAGATCCTACACTTAGTTTTAAAAAAATACATTAAAAAGTGTGTCATAAACTGACATACAACTTAGCCAATTTTAGATTTATTAGAAATGTCTTGACAGCAGACACAGCTAAGACATATCTCAATGCACTGGTTTTTTTTTCGTACCTCCACTACTGCACACCAGTACGGTCACAGGCAAACACGACTGCTCTGAAATCAATTACATCTATTCACAAACAAGCTACTACAATCTTACACAAAAAACACTCCAGTCTCATATTTGTGGCACTCATTCAACACAGTCTGCTTAATTTTGACAATTTAGCTAGGACTACTAGGTCCACTACAAAGGGGGACTGTAGTGTACTTGAGGCCCAGCATTTGCTCAATCAGCCTTCTCTTTTAAAGTAACAAAAACACACTCCCAATCAACCTGTTTAGACTACATGCTTTTTCACGTGAGGTGAAAAAGTGGTTAAAGTGGGTTTTAGGCACTCAATCTTGCAAACATGAATGCAAATTAATAACAGTTTGCTGCCTTGCCTTTTCATTGTATTTGTAGGTGTGTGTGTGTGACAATACTTTGCAGTCTATACTATGCTTGTTAGTGGTGTGTGTGTGTGTTTGATAATACTAGCTGTCTACTGTTTTCTTTTATCTGTTTTTTTGTTTTTTGAGGTGTGTGAGTGGGTGTTTATATTTGTGTATGTGCATGTGTGTGTGTGTGTGTGTGTGTGTGTGTGTGTGTGTGTACTATTATTATGTTTGCTTTAGAATCCTACCTGCCCAGGGACTCCAGATTGAAATTAGCTAGAAATTAGCTAGGTACAATGTATCTTCTCTCTTTTAAAGTGATTAATCTATTTTGCACATGGTCCCTGTATGAAACTAAACTAAACAAATGACCCAGCACAGACAATACCAGTGTTAATTTGCACTTTGTTATCAAATTACCTTGCACAGACAATACCAGTACTATTTGCAACTTGCCATTAACCACATACTTGCCTACAGTACATAAAGGCCAAGGCTATTAGCCTACTCACTATAGGGAAGGAGCAGAGCAGTGTGGAAATGCTAAGCTAGTACTGCTTTGTTAATCTCCATCCTTACATCCGTATATGACCCTAGCAGTGGAATGTAGCCCACGTGCTAGCTGATGGAGGGCAGTCATTGCTGTATGTGTAGTACAACTTTTTTCCCACCCACACGGGCAACACAAAGCGACTTGACAGGACTCAACACAGTCAGCATCACAGTGTGTGCTTTGAAGTCAGCTAGGTGTGCACTCGTTCTGAGTCAGAGGGAGAGAGAAAGAGAGACAGAGTGTGAGAGAGTGAGTATGTGTGTGTGTGTGTGTGTGTCTTTCAGCATTCAATGTGTGTGCATGTTTGTCAATAATTCTGTGTTTTTGTCAGTATGAGGTTGTGTGTGTTTGTGTGTGTGTGTTGCGTTTGTGTGTGTGTGTCTGCTGCCAGTGTACCTCTGCAGAGAGTTGGCCCTCCTCAGTATGCGGTGGGCACAGAACAGCATGACCAGTGGAAGCATGAGACACATCCCCTGCCACCCCTCGCCTGTCTTCCTCTCTTTCTACCTCTGTGCATCACTCCATCTCTCTCCACCTCCCCACTGTGAATGTCTTTCGTCTCTCCTCCCCTTCTCATATACCAGCACTGTGCATCTCTCTCTCTCTTTCCATCACACAGTGTGCATTTCTCTCTCTCGAATCTCATACAACCACTTGCATCTCTCTCTCTCTCTTTCTCCCCCCCCACATACTGTGCATCTCATTCTTTCCATCACATACTACCACTCTGCATCTCAAAATGAAATGAAATCAAATAAAATGAAATCAAATGAACCTTAATTGGCATTGCTGCCAAAGCTACAGGTTTAACATGGCACCAATGTTACACTACATCACTACATCAAGAGAAAAGAATGAAAAAACAAAACTATAAAATAGGTTGAAATAATTTTTATCTCTTATTTCCACCCCGTCCCCCCCCCACCCACCCACCCCACCACCACCACCACCACACACCCCACCTCTCCAACAGGTAATACTTCTGTGCTGCTTTGTGGCCACCTTTCTTCTGCACGCTTTTATGCACTACTTAGAATATCTTTCCACCCTTCACTCCAAATGCAGTAAAAAAATTTACCAAATGCAAAGGAGCACACTCTTTTCCAGTAGAACATCACTGTATTGAGGCGGCATATTCAATTTATTGATATGCGGTAGGCTACACTGATATTAAGCATAGGTATTAGTTGTATAGTGTAGTCATGCCAGTTTACTATCCAAACTAAGCCTAACTGATAAGATCAATAACAGCTCTCAATGTTCCTCAGATCACCAGTTTGGAGTTTCTTTCTAGTTAGCTTGTAGCTAGCTTCATGTCATAATTACAATTGTTTATACCAATCTAACATCATAATTGGTCATGCTCCTGAAGTGAATCTGTGCATATGGACGAATTTCACTTCATTGGGCTATACTGGCATGACTGTTAAAGTTACAATATTGCCAAAGGAGTATGGTGTGTTTATGTTCTCTCTCTCTCTCTCTCTCTCTCTCAAATTCAAATTCAATTCTGTTTTATTGGCATGACAATTCACATGTTGTACTGCCAAAGCTTTTACAGGAATAATAGAAAAGACAAACATGAAAGAAAAGAAAAACAAACAAGCAAACAACAAACATACTTTGTGTGTATGTACAGTACATTATAGGAATAAAAGCATATGTACATTGTACATGGCGCATTTAGGTGTATTTATGCATGTGTGTGTGTAATCATTTGTTCCCTCTCTGCCTCCATGCATCACTCAATACCAGTGCTAACTCTCCTTTCATTACTAACATGTCTCTCTCTCTCTCCATTTCCTCTTCCCCTACTCCTGTGAATTGAAGCTCTTTCCCTATCTGGCTTGAGTTCTATCTTTCCTCACTCACCGATAGCCATCACTCATAATCCTCTACGAGAACAAAAACACTCGCTGAGACACTCTTTGGCTATGTCCTGGTGGTGGACTTTCAACCAATATAATCAGGGAGCTTCAAAGGAGACATCTCTACCCGTCAATTATTTTGTGCACAAAACAAAACACACAGAGATAGTTTTCACTGACATGTGTTCCATGTAAATGGTTCATATGTGGAACAATTCAACTGGGGAATCATTTTAGGGAATAATTTAAACTTTTAAGGCTGTGTTTTCACAATGAGTCATCTTAAAAACGACATATCTAGGATATGTCAAAGAGCTGTAAGGAGAGAAGTCCAAGCTGTGAGAAAAGTCAGAGATGTAATGATGCGTCATAGAATACAAACACACACACACACACACACACACATATATACACACACATCAACTCACATATTTTGGAATACCAACCACATGCTAAAAAACGTGTGTTCATGTGAACACAGCCTTGCTTGGCAAGAACAACTAACATTTCTCATTGCAGTTAGATGAACCCCCCCCCCCGTCTCTCTCTCAGCTGGTCACCTGGTTCATGCTTTGCTCTTGCACCTCTCCATTACCCCAACAGTTCTCTATTTTCTGAGCCCAGCATGGAGTTGTCCAAAACCCTGAGCCCTGTCCTCCTGTGGTCCAGGCCCTGAGAGACGTTAACACAGGTGTTTCCGTGCGTGTGTGTGTACGGTGTGTGTGTGTGTGTGTGTATACAAAGGGAAGGCAGAGGCCATTCTCATTAACAAAAGGCTACTCTCCAGCAGAGGGGAAATTGGTGTTGTGGCGGGAGACATCCGCACAGTGGCACAGGAAGGCAAGGCAAAAGGCCCTGTGGCAACTGAGACACACACACACACACACACACACACACACACACACACACACACACACACCAGACTATGCACCAGCTGTACCTGGGCAGTAGCTCTGTATTATGTTGCATACAGACATGCCCACTGTGGAAGCCTTACTGATGAAACATAAGCTGTGATTGGGCCATCCTGACTCCCTGTTGCCAGTGTATTGATGTGGTTTGAGGGGAGCAGATGTGCGTGTGTGAGGGGAGCAGATGTGCGTGTGTGTGTGTTTGTGTGTGTGTGTGTGTGTGTGTGTGTGTGTGTGTGTGTGTGTGTGGGTGGGGGGATTTATGTGTGTATGTGGGGTCAGTGTGAGTAAGGTTGATGTTTAAGGCTTTTGCCTTGCAGCACAAAACACACTATAGGATGCAGTCACCTCAGCAAGGAATCAACAGCACACACATACACACACACACACACATATATAAATGCACATGCACACACACACACACACACACGCACACGCACACGCACACACACGCACACACACACAGGTAGAGCAAAAGAAGTGATCACAGTCATTGTCCCTGTTAAATGTTTGTCTCTTCTGCCCCCACACACACACACCTGAAACCATAGACTTTTTTACCACGCAACTCCAGCAGCTGGAGAAGAGAGACACACCTTAAGGGGTAACAGGCTTTCCCACGGAGTGAGGGTGGGTGAGGGGATGGGGGTGAGACGAAGAAGAAAAGAGGGGGGGGAAGAAAAAAAAGAAATGGAAAACAGAAAAAAAAAGAGAGAGAAGCGGCACTGCCTCCCGGTGGGCAACAGCTGGAGACGCTCAGCAAACATAGCAGTCATTTACAAATATTTACAGTTAATTACACAGCATTCACAGCCAACCTGGATACACTTCAGCCTAAACACCTCCCAATCAGGCATGCAGACACACACAGAGAGAGGGAGAGAGAGAGAGAGAGAGAGAGAGAGAGAGAGAGTAGAATAAGAAGTAGAATAAAGAGGGGATGAAATGAAAAAGGAGGGAGAGAGAAAAGGAGAGAGATGGAAGAGGATGACAAATGATAGGAAATGAAGATGAAGATGGAGAATTGGGAGGAAGAGGAAAGAGAGAAAGAGACTGAGAGGAGAAGAGAGTCAGAGAAAGACAGATAAAAGAACAACAGTGAGAAAGTGACGGGCAAGAAGATGGACAGGCCAACTGAGGTTGCTCTGGACACAGACACATGCTGGCCTGCTGTGTGTGTGTGTGTGTGTGTGTGTGTGTGTGTGTGTGTGTGTGTGCGTGTGTGTGTGTGTGTGTGCGTGTGTGTGTGTGTGTGTAAAATGCATACTCTCCCACTGTCCCTGAGCAGGAGAAGACGTAAAGCACAGGAACATTCTGATTACCCAAAACCCTAGAGAGCAACAAGCTAAGCCTCTGTCACACATACACACAAACACACACACACATACACGCACACACACAGACCCACACATGTATGCATGCACATATGCACACTCACACACACCCACACTCAAACACACACACACAAACACACACACACATACACACACGCACGCGCACATACATACACACACACACGCACAAACACACATGCACACATACATACACACACACACACACACACACACACAAATGCGTCCAGAGTGGCATAAGTAGAGTTACCTGGGAATTAACCGTTTGTCCCATTGGAATACGGGAGCACTCCAGTGCATACTGCTTCACACAGAAGTAACATCCCTAGAGAGAGAGAGAGAGAGAGAGAGACAGAAAGCGAGGGAGGGGGAACGGAGAAAAGAAAAAAAAGAGAGAAATCAATAGTGATGCCAGTAAAACCAATATAAAAAGAGAGAGGCAGGAGAGAGAGAGCGAGAGAGAGCAAGGAGACAGATATGAACAGAGAGGGAGGGAAAGAGGGATATATGTGGAGGGAAAGATGGAGGTAGAGAGTGATACATGGGGAGGGAGAGAGGGAGGGAGGGAGAGAGGGATGGGGAGGGAGAGAGGGAGGGAGGGAGAGAGGGATGGGGAGGGAGAGAGGGAGGGAGGGAGAGAGGGATAGAGATGTGGAGAGAGGGAGGGAGGGAGAGAGGGATAGAGAGGAGGAGAGAAGGAGGGGAAAGAGAGAGAGGGATAGAAAGTAGGAGGCAGAGAGGAGGAGGAATGGCAAAATCACACAGACAGCAGGGCTCAGGTATTTCCTGATCCTCTGCTTCCCCTCCTCCTGTGTGTGTGTGTGTGTGTGTGTGTGTGTGTGTGTGTGTGTGTGTGCGTGCGCGTGTACGTGTGGTGTGTGTCTTTAAATATTAATCCATGTAAAAAGCCTGGGAGTGGAGGCCGCAGTCAGAGAGTCACTGAGATAAACACAGACCATTTCCCTCACAGTCAGACTCTCAGCTCCCTCTCCGCAGACCCCTGCCGAGCACACACTACCCATCTGTGTGTGAACGTCACTCTGTGTGTGTGTGTGTGTGTGTGTGTGTGTGTGTGTGTGCCGCCTTACCTGGAAGGCCAGTTCCATCAGCACAATCCCTCCAGGTAATGCCCTCTGCAGGTGGTAGGTGGTAGTGCCTGATCCACTGCTTTGCTGCTGCTGCAAAGGGGAGAGGGAGGGAAAAGAGAAAGACACACACACACAGGCACACAGAAATGTGTAAGTGTGTGCATGAGCAAAAGTGAATGAGTGACACTGGGTGAGTGTGTCTGATTTTGTGTGTGTGAGTGTGAGTGAGAGTGTGTGAATGTGTGTATGTACAGGCAGTAGTGTTTGATCTTTCACTATGCTGCAGAGAGAAAGAAAAAGCTACATCTGAGTGTGGGGCTGTAGCATGTGTGTGAGACTGTGTGTGTGTGTGTGTGTGTGTGAGTGAGAGAGAAAGAAGGTAAATGTAAGTGGAATTAAGTGATTTACAAGAGGTAAATGGGATTCACCTTGAGACTGTGAATCAGTGCATGAAACATTACCCTTGGTTGGTGTGTGTGTGTGTGTGTGTATGTATGTGTGTGTTCTGTGTGTGTGTATGTGTGTGGGGTTGTGTATTCACAGATTTATTTGTGTTTATTTATGGATACATAAGTGCAAATTTGAGACATGTGCATGTATATATGTGTGTGTGCAACCAATTTATGTATTAAGTGTTAATTGTTTATCAGTGCATTGATGTGCGTGTGCTCATGGATATGTGTGTGTCTGATTTTCAGATATATTTTTGATATATGATATATGTTATAGATGTGCGTGTGTTTGTTCATATGTGTGTGTGTGTGTGTGTATGTGTGTGTGTCACCTTGGGGCTGTCTTCGTTGCTCTTCTGCTTGTTATAGGAGAAGGAGGAGAAGGAGCCTCTGCCCTCCGTGGACAGAGAGCTAAGCATGGCTGCTCGAGCACGAGCAATACTGCAGAGAGAGAGAGAGAGAGAGAGAGAGAGGGAGGGGGGGGGGGGTAGGGAGCAAGAGAGAGAGAGAGAGAGAGAAAGAAAGAAAGAAAGACAGAAAGAAAAATTAGAGAAAAGAGGAAGAGAAACAGAATAAAAAGTGAGAGAAGTTGAAAGGGAGAGTGAGGGTAAAAAAAGAAAGAGACAGAAAGAGAGAGACAGAGAGAGAGAGAGAGAGAGATGATGACAGGTAGAGAGGAGGAAAAAAAAATCAAGAACAGAAAAAAGGGAAAGAAACAGAATGAGAGGGAAAGAGGGAGAGAGGGAGAGAGGAGAAAGAGAGGGAGAGAAAAGAAAAGGAGAGAGGAAGAGAAGGACAAGGCCACATGCCACAAATGAGTGGAGCTTCTGGCAGAGGACAGCTAGATCAGCTCCTGAGGCATTAGAACCCTGGATCAGCTCCTGAGGCATTAGAACCCTAGTCGGAACTGACCCTCCTCAGAAAAGACACGCGTGTGCACATGCACACACAGATGTACACACTCAGACACACTCATAAACACAACTTCAGTAATGGTAGAATGAATCACAATCTACAGCTGCACTGCACGCACGCACACACACACAGGCCAGCATCTGCAGGATGCCCCCTGGCATTACATCACACATGTGTCACAAGTAGCTTGGAGTCATACAACTGGACTCCCAGAATGCATTGGGAGATTGTTTACTGTGACCTCTACAACCCACAAGAATACAAAGGGGAAAAAAAACAAACAAACAAACAAACAAAACAAAACAAAAAACAGCAATATACCCATAATGCACTACTGCACGCATCTCCACATCCTCTACATCGTCTACTGCAACCGGACCGACCAATGTGACAGTATGCACATCAAACACCAGACATGCTGGCATCAATCCATCCATATTGTAAGATCAACAAAAAGCAATTGCTTGGTTTTCCCTGTAGTCAGCAACTGTATGTCTTTTGCACAAATACAGTTTTTGATCCATTTAATTAATTCATTCAGGCTAAACGTTTTTCTCCTTTTGGAAGAAGCAAATTTGAAATGCCCATCTGAGGGGAACAATCCAAAATTTAAGGACAGTAGAGACGGTAATAGAAAATATGTTCTGTTTCACTTCAGTAAACAGAATAAAATAAAATTAATAAATCATGACATCATTCACTAGCCCTTTGTGCTGAGTTTAAATGTGCCATAACAGAAATCCATTTGTAGCTGGTCATTAAAACTTATTTTCTTTGCTTTCCAAATTAAGTGTGATACATTGTTAAGACAAGGTGCATCGGGGGAAAAGGGTTCCATAAATAATGCATTTGTATATTTTAAGCAAGGAAAGTTCTTCTGCAGAGCACAAAATGGACTTTTAATTGGAGCAAGCAAGTTGTGTGTTTGGACAAGAAGACCTTGGAATTAATAAGGATTTGTTTTTATTGAGCTGCATGTCTAAAACATGATGACTGACGACCACACTGCCAGCATTGACAGAAATCTAGATTACATTACTAAAGCTAAAACAAAATAATTTTCAGGCCAACAAATTTACTTTTCCTTACCTCATCATACTTTACCACACCATACACACACACACACACTCTCACACACACACACTCACTCTCACACACACACAGACACGGACACAGACACACACAGTCTCTCATTTGTTCATCGCATTTCTCACCACACAGTGAGACCCGTAACACTTACAACACACTCTTTTGTACACCCTACCCACTCTTTTGCACACACTATACACTCTTTTGTACACACTATACACTCTTTTGAACTTGTTAGGGAAATTCTGTCCTTGCATTTAACCCATCTGTGAATTAGTGACACACGCACACACACACTACACACACTTCAGATAAACAAATAATTCCAGTTTGTTTAACTAAACACTTACCTGCGGGCGGGGGACTGGGGTCGCACCTGCACCAGGATGAAGCCCATGCTCTGCAGGTACTGGACATACTGCTGCAGGAAGGTGCTGGAGATATCTTGCAGCCAGGACTCCTCCCGCAGACGGCTGGGTAATGTCTCTGAAGAATCTGTGCTGTAGCTGCGGTCCCGGCCCGATGCTGCCGAGTCACTGGACCGGTGCCGACGCTGGGAGTGGGGAGAGAGGACTGCAGAGTTAGACTGTTTTTCTTTTTGAGATGCTAACTGAATAATGAGTTTTGTCAGGTGAAACACACAAATATCAGTATAAATACTGAGAACATTCGCTATAATAGTTAAAAATGGCATTTATGGGATCTAAAATAGACCCCTTTTAAACAGCTTCTATTTGGCACAGGAGCACAGGTAAAATGCAATTCCAGGTATAAGTTTGACAATTGCTTCAAACAGCTCAGCCAAACATAATCCAGGACCGGAAGAATTTGTTTTCACACACAGCAAAAAAATAAAAAAAATACAATAACAAACAACAACAAAAAAAACAGAGAACTAAGTAAGAGTCTTACGTCTAACTGAATCTAGTTCATACTTGGCAACATCTATCGCTTATTTTGAACGATGAGCGAGACCCCAAGTGCAAACACCAGTGGGCCTGCTCAGCCTTCCCACATGTCCCAGTGATTGCTTTAGCTAATGTAGGAGACACTGTGCACTTTGCATGTCATTTCAATTAGGGACTGATGCGGAGCTGAAAAGGAGACAGACAGCGAGAAAAAGCCGCGATGAGAAGAAAAGTCTACTTAACGTCTTTCTGTCTCACTCCTCTGAAAGAAATGTTTTAACCTGGGATCAGCTTAATTGTTTAAATACAGACAAGTGCTCGTGTTCTATGTGACACACTTTCCAAAACACTCAGTCTCAACTTGAGGCAGGATATGGAACAAAGATAAAGAGACTGAAAAGTTTGAAGGGTAGAAAAGTTATGTAGGAGAAGAGAGGAAAAGAAGGAAGGAGAGGAGGATGAGGAAGATGATGAGGAAGAAGATGGGGAGGAAGATGAAGAGGAGGAATAGGAAGAAGAGGAGAAGGAGGAAGAGGAGGAAGATGAGGGAGAAAGAGGAGGAAGAGGAAGAGCAATGGAGGGGTCACTGAGGCCGCTAGCCTGTTAGAGAGAGAGAGTAGTCAGAGAGAGCACAAACACACGAGCAGTCAGAGAGAGCTGGTGCCACTTTGGTCCTCATGCCACAAGAAGTGTCACAGACAACACACACACATACACACACACACACACACACACACACACACACACACACGAACACACACACACACACACACACACACACACAGCTCATGGGCCAGTGGCATGCAAGGCACACAGCACTAGGGAGTGTTGGGGAGCGTGTCAAGTGCTGGTAGCTCCAGGTCAGGCTCTGACTGCACTGGCCGCTCCAGGTCAGGGTTGAGGGAGAAGGATTGAGCTGGGGAGATGGGTCAGGGGCTGGTTGCTCCAGGTCAGGGTTGGGGGAGAAGGGTTGGGCTGGGGAGATGGGTCAGGGGCTGGTTGCTCCAGGTCAGGGTTGGGGGAGAAGGGTTGGGCTGGGGAGATGGGTTGGGGGCTGGTTGCATTAGGAGCTGGTTGGGGTCGGGGGCGTATTGGTCTTGCATGGGCTAAATGAAGCAGATGCTAGGAGTGTGATTATGGTCAGCCAGGCCAGACGGAAACACAGCAGACATCATCATGGGAAACTGTATGTGTGTGTGTGTGTGTGTGTGTGTTTGTGTCTGTGTGTGTGTGTGTGTGTGCCCAACAAAAGTAACTTGAGAGGAACTTACTGGATACTTAGACTTAGAGAAGTGTTGTTAGAGTAG
>JAIFZK010000023.1:11962500-11982500 GCA_027481765.1 Tenualosa thibaudeaui | reverse complement strand
TACCATGTGTTTTTTTTTAATGGGCGATGGGGTGAGTGTATGTGCCTGTGGTCATGTATGGAAAGAATTTAAATATTTATGTGCAGTAGATGTATGTCTAGGTGCAAACATGATTATGTGTTTTATCATCCCAACACTGCTGTGCATTTAGACAGTGATCACAGACATGTGTTAATCCTGTACATTGTGATTTGCTCACTAGACATAGTACAGTACATCAGTCTGTATGGAAATAGCCTTCTCTGCTAATCTAGTCAAACACTAGCCTCTAGTTACAAAAATCAATATATGTATGATGTTGATACTGCTTTTTGGCAGCCTTTGGCACGTTTACAAAATAACAATTACTGTGTTCAGATTGGCAGAACTGCCTGAGGAAAAAAAATAATGGCAATCTTGAGAGCTGTGAAAATTCTGTTCTACTTCAGTCTTGCTGTGCGGCACTGACCATGTTGTGGGAGTGTAAAAGGCTGTGTTTCACCTGCCTGTGAGCAGTTTTGCACCTGGGTTTGAGTCGAGAAAATGTGTGTGTGTGTGTACATGCATGTGTGTGTGTGTGTGTGTGTGTGTGAGAGTGTGTGTGTTTCTCTGTGCATGTCTCTGTGCATGTTCTCTGGGTTATGTGTGAGTGAGCACATGTCTGCCTGCATATATAATATGTACTGCATGGTCTGCTGTCTGACCTCTGCGCTCGGCTGCTTTGACCTCCAGCAGTTGTGATCCATGTCGGGCCACCACATCAGCTCCATCCTGCGAGCTGGCCAGTGGCCGGAGGGCCCCAACATCGCGGAGGGCCTCGTCGAAGGGCATCAGGTCGGCGGGGAAGTGCAGTGAGGGGAGCCCGCGGACTGAGCTCCCCAGTCGCCCCTGCTCCTTACTGGGCACCGGTGGCACAGGGCTCCGCAACAGGGCCTCTGCATCCATGGTGGGGTTCAGGAATGGGTTGGGCTCCTGGGGAGAGAGAGAAGAGAGGGATGAACACAGAGACAGATGAAAAAGAAGAGAAAGAATAAGTGAGACATAGACATGGTGTGTAAATGTAAGGGATTAAAAGAAAGAAAGAAAGAAAGAAAGAAAGAAAAGGGCAGAATGGTGGAAGAAGACAGAGGGACAAGTGCATGAAGGATAAAGCATCTGCTAAATGCATAAATGTAAATGTAAATGTAAACTGAGAGAAAGAAACAAAAGGAGTGGATTTCAAACGACTTCAATGTCATTAACTGAAAAAGCACCAACATACAAAGGGCTCATTGTTTTGTTACAAACATTGGATTTGCATATGATGCATTTGCATATGCAAAACAATCCAAGTCCATTTGTAGAAATATATTTATGTAATAAAGATCACTTGGAAATTAAAATAAAAACTACTTAATTTTGGCATATTTCTGAAGATGGACTTAAAGAGTTTTGCGTCTGAAGTCCTAATACAAACAAAGGGGTTACAAAAGCTTATTCTACCCACAGAAGACCATTAACTTCAATTTCTCCAATATAAACTCCTAATTACTGCTTATTCATAGTAAGTAAGCTAGTTGTTGTATATGAATTATGATCTCTATATGCTTTGCTCATTGAGGGGCTTATAAGGTGGTAGTACAGGAACAGTTATTCTTAGGAGCAGTTATTCTCAATCAAAGACGTAATTAGTACTTATTTGTTTCTATAAACAGGCCATCGTTGTTATTGAAGGAGAATAACTGTTCCTGTTGTACTACTGTCCTACTGCTTCATAATCTCCATACCAACTAAGGCATACTAAGATCATAATTCATATACAACAACTAACTTACTTGCTATGAAAAAACAGCAATTAGGAGTTTTGTGAAAATTCTTTGTTAATGGTCTATTATCGGTAAAATAGTCATGTAGAATAAGGTATTAATAAATGACTTGTAATGACTAACAAATGGCTAGTATGTTACTAATGGTAAGTATGCTGCTAGTTAATGGTGAATATGTGAACCCTAATCTTAAGTGTTACCAAAGTGGTAAACAGAGTATAAAGAGCATAAGACATCAAGCGTGACTAAAAACACACAGAGCACAAGCAGTGAAATGCAAATATAAAAAACTTTTAGTCAGGAGGTACAGAAACTGATAATAATTATTCAAAAGGGAAATGAGAATGAAAATGAGATTTGAGAATGAAAAAGAAAAAAAAATGTGTACATGCACAAATGAGAGAAAAAAGAGAGACTGAGAGAAACAGTCAGAGAGAGAGAGAGAGGGGGGGGGGGAGAGAGAGAGAGAGAGTGAGAAAGAGAGAGAATAAGCAGGTAGGTAAATTAACATTTGCAACTTGAAATAGCTGATCATCAGGAATGTTCTCGACTCCCCCTCAACCAACTCCCACCCCATTACTCCACGTCACCACCATCATAACCACACCAACCACACACACACACACACACACACACACACAGACCACCACAACCACCACTACCACCACCAGCACCATCATCTTCAACATCATCTTCTCTGTTCTTTTGAAAGTACAGGACTTCCAGGAAGAATGTCTCCAGGGAGCTCCCCGCTTCACTCACCACACACACACACACACACACACACACACACACACACATACACACACACACTCCCCTTGCCTTTCATGTGAGGAGCATGGAGTCTGCCCCCTCCCCTCATCTCAAAGAGCCGCAAAGAAAAGAGACGGGAAGAAGAAAAAAAGGGAAACAAAGCCTTTCCCTCCATGAACCCTCCTGTGTGTCCACATTTAACATGACAGCAGCACAGGCAGAGGAATTCAATTAAGAAGGCTCTGTTGATGAATCACAGGGAGGAGGATTCATTAACAAACTTCTGAGAACAGACAAACACACACACACACACACGCACACGTGCCCACACACACACACACACACACACACAGAAACACCCAGACACAAACACACTAGAAAACTAGATGAAGATTTTTTTCTTTTTTTCTATTTCTCTCTCCTTTTTTTTTTTTTTTTTTTTTCACGGCTCAATTAGGAGAGCCCTGATCCTCTGACAGGGCAAGCGAGGGCTTTGGGGATTAAATGTGCTGGCTCTAAATGAGCTCCAGAGTCCCAGCACCGTCACTGCATCCAACTGGCCGTCTCTCTCTCTATGTGTGTGTGTGTGTGTGCGTGTGTGTGAATGAGTGCAACCCAGCGTGCCGAGCGATAAGACCACACTAGGCTAACAGGCCCAACCTCTGCTCCTCTTCACTTACGGGTGCCCCTGACTTAGTACCCAGTGGAGCGGGGGGGCAGTTACTGCAGGGCAAAGCAGCAGTACGGGGAGTAGATAGTGGGTAAAGGACATACAATGAAGGGTTTCGAGTGGATGAGGGGGTGATGGGAGAAGTTGGAAGTTGGAGTCCAGATGTCCACACTGCCTGTTCATGGCGCAGCAGGCTGGACAAACGCCTGAAGGGGCGTGGGATGGAGTGGGGAGGCGGGTGGTGTGTGTGTGTGTGTGTGTGTGTGTGTGTGTGTGTGTGTGTGTGTGTGTGCGTGGGGAGGGTGGAGTGTTGGCGAGAGTGGGCACTGGTGCCCAATGCTCTTCCTCGCAGGCCGCTCAAGGCCTGGCAGATGATTGGCGGCGGGGGCAAATTTTCTGCCGTGCTGAGTCTGCCTTCTGTCCACGCTCGTTAGCGGAAGAGTAGCTAAAGAGAGGAGCCAGGGCCAGAGAGAGAGGGATAGAGATAGAGACAGAGAGAGAGAGAGAGGGATAGAGAGAGAGAGAGAGAGAGAGAAGACAGAAGGCGAGAACGAAAGGCAAGAAAATAAGGGAACGAATGAGAGAGAGAGAGATGAGACAAGACAGTAAAGAAAAAGTTTCTTTAGTCAATTTTGATGGTGGTAGCTGTGTGTGTGTGTGTGTGTGTGTTTGGGGGGGGTTGTTTCCTGTCTTCAGGCTGGTTGAGTATTTGTGCGCTGGACTGTCCCATAAAGGTACTGAGGGCAAAGCAGCTCTCAGGGGGGTGTGGGCAAGTCTGCATGAGGGATTTGGAGTGCTCTGCGCTCTCTGCTCCTAATGCAGGCTAAAGCAGACGAGTCAAAGGACAAGCCTCCCTGTTGAGAGCTGCCTGCTGAGGACCGTCTCTGTGTGCTGAATGATGAGTTGCCTCTCTCAGAGTTCAGCTCTGGCCAGACACTCCACACTCTCACTGCAGGGTAAGCACAATGACCCAGCACTCTCCTTACCTTCCTGCATCTCAACCCAACTTCTGGGTTAATATCACTGCTCAGGTAAATAAATTGCAGTCAGCTGAATCAAGAGGTACAGAGTGATGATTGCTGTAAAAACTTATAATAAAAGTTTATTTGCAACAAAGTTGCTTCTAGACAAAGATGTTGAAGTGGTGCCAAACATTTCTGCTTAACCTTCACAACTAGTTATTTTAGTTTCAGCCATTTTATTGCCTTTATTTACCTTTCTTTGGCATGGAATATAGACTCATGATGCAAAGCAGGCAGAAACAGAGCAAAGCAATACTCCTTAAGAATTGCATCACTATGGCCAGATTTTTGACCCTTCTTGATTCATTTTTACTCTACTGTAAAAAAAAAAAAAAAAAAAAAACACAGTATTTTTCCAGTCAGGACACGGTTGAAAAAAACAGAGTAGAGCCCTTCCTTTCTCTCTCTCTCTCTTTCTCACTCTATCCTCCTCATTCCCCACCCAGCCCCTTACAGCGTATCAAACCGAGTCAGAAAATACATGAGGGCAGGCTGCAAAGGTGGGGGGAAGAAAGCAAAAGAGAGGATCAAAAGAGAAGTGAGGCGTATAGGTGCGCAGGAGTGAGGGAGCGCAGGCCTCAGCACAGACATGTCACAGGCAGCAGGGGTGGGGTTGGTGGGGGGGTAGAGGGAATGATCAGAGAGAGGGAATAATCTAGGTCACCCGGAACCATCAAAGCCCAGAACACAGGCAACTTGGCATGGTAAAACCTAGCATGTTGGAATTAAGCCAGTTATGGACACACAAATGTAGACACTGTACACATGCACCCACATACATATAAATGTACTGAACACTAACACAGACAGAATGGGAGACAGACAGAGGGAGAGAAAGACAGACAGAGAAAGAGAGAGAGAGAGAGAGAGAGAGAGAGTGGGAGAGTGAGTGAAAGCGAGTGCAGATATCACCTAAAACCTCCCACAATCCATGTGGATGTCACACTGATCTGTCAGAAATGCTGCACGGACACACCACAGCTACACAGAAAATTGTGAGTGAGCGCGTTTCCATGGCGACAAGCCAGCAGGACGGATTAGGTCACACCGACTGATGTTATGACCCGTTCAAAGGACTCCATGGGGAACACTGGCATTTATTACAGTGGAGCCATCGCAGATGGACTGCTTGAAGGACAGTGGTGGTGGGGGAGGGGGTTTCAACAGGGGAGAAACATTTAACATCAAACAAGCCACACTTAAAGGCAGTCCATCCTCAAAGTGGTCACAGATAGTGGTCATGGATCTGCTGACTCAACAGCTTTCTTGTGCACCAAAAAAAAAAAACCACACAAAGAAAGAAAGAAAGAAAGAAAGAAAAAAACATAAAAACAGCAAGTCTAGGAGCTGTAGTTCAAGATGCCTGACACACACAATCAATAACCAAACAGATGAAAAACGGCCAAGGCTAAAGGCCTCCGGAGAGACCCTTCACGTCAAACCAGCAGGAGGGGGTTTAACACTGAGCAGAGACCCTAAACAAGCTAAGACAGGAATCTGATCAAATCAGATCTCTGCAAGAGAAGAAAAAAAAAGAAAAAAAAGGAAAGAAACATGCCTGTGCCATCCCTACGCTCAACATCTGTCTTTTTTCAATCTTAACAGACAGGAAACAGATGTTGAGGGCTCCTCAGAGCATGTCATGCTTCTGCGCTGACCAAAACACTAATAGCCAAATGGCCCTTCAGAAATGGAAAAATACAAGTGTATTTGTAAGTGTATCTGACTTCATGTTGGCACCAACTGATATGCTGGCTGATATGCTGTACTATTTGCTGGTCATCCACACTTACGTCATCCATACGAAACAACCTGAATGATTACACCCCATTGCTCGTGACATATCAGCTAATCAGCTGTCCATCTGGTTCAGAAATATCGTACACATACAGCTCGTACATTACTCATCTCTGGAAAGAACTACTTTGCAGTCAAGTTCAGTATGCAAGCAGTATATGGTATGAAGGCACTTTTTCAGGCATTTCAGACACAGTTTATGTGTGTTTACCAATTAGGTATTGTATGCTGGTGCATAATCTCTGCACTGTTTTACACTTTTATGCAGGATTTTGCTTGTTTTGTCCAACCATTTGTGTGTGTGTGTGTGTGTGTGTGTGTGTGTGTGTGTGCTTACTTGTTTGAGGTCTTCGTGGGCCGGTATGTCTGCAAAGCAGTAATGGTGGAAGAGGCCCATTTTCTGGTTGAGCAGGCAGTTGACCACGTGGGCACGGGCATTCTGCCACTGCACCAGCCGCACCAGGCCACGGTTCAGGGACGCACCCAGATCCACCGACCAGTTATACGCATACAGGGTTACCTGAGAAACCAGTGAGAGAGAGACAGAGTGAGTGAGAGAGAGAGAGAGAGAGAGAGAGAGAGAGAGAGAGAGAGAGAGAACAAACAAGGGAAAGAGTATAAGAGTGTGAATGAGAAGCAAGTAAAGGACAGACAGAGAGAGCAATGGAGAGAGAGCAGGTAAAGAAAGGAGAGAGAGAGAGAGAGAGAGAGAAAGGGAGAAATGGATAAAGAAAGTAACGGGGAGAAAGAGAGAGAGACAGTGCAGAAGAAGAGAGGAGAAAGTGCGAGAAAGAGAGAGAGGCAGTATTGCAGATAGAGAGTGCATAAAGAAAAGAGGGGAAAAAAGATGAAAAGATGAATAGGATGAGCACGGAGGAAAGAAAGAAGTGTCTTTGTTTATGCAGTACACAACGCCAGTCACAGTCAGCAGCAATCAAAACATTGCAAAGAACAAAATTAAAAAGGCAGAAAAACAGAGAAACAAAAGAAAATCGACCAAGGACATTTGTGAGCGGCAGAAAGGTAATGAATGTGCAATGAGCTCAGTCAAATGTGCTGGAGAAAAGCGCGACGCTGAAATCTGAAATCAGCTGCGCCTCCACTAAAGCAGTTCAGGGAGATGCACAGCGCATTCTTCCAGGGCCTACTGGGGGACGTGCCATCTGATGCAGAGGAAAGGGGTTGCCAGGCACAGCACACAGTGAGGGTTGAGGACTGTGAGATCAACCCTCCTTTAACTTTTCCAATAACCTTGTTGTATCTTCTCTTGCCATGAACAGAGTCACAGCCAGGTGCATGTATAGTGTCATTAAGCCAATTTCACCTGCCTATCTATTTCACATTTTTCTAACTCTCTCATCCTACTTCCCCAGCTTATACTCTAAGTATGTTACTTGCCACACTTAGGATAGGTAAGATCACCAATACCTTCCACTACTCAATTTTGTCTTGTCTGATACTTTAATGTTTGTGAAATGGTTAATGTCTTAAATGTTCAATGTATGTCTTTGTTTAAGCATGGGATAGTAAGAAACGTAATTTCGATTCCTCATATGTCATGTGGGTCATGTGAAGAATTGACAATAAGGCTGACTTTGACTTTCACCTGCCCACCTCCCCACCATCGGCCCCACCCCCTCCGTCTCCATCTGTCTCACCTTCTTTTCCTGGACGTGGATGTGGAGGAACCTCTGTCGCGGCGCCACCCCCCTGGCGGTCTGCCCAGGGCTGTACCAGTCACTCTGTTCCAAAGCCTCAAAGCGCTGCAGGCCCTTATGAGCTGCAGGGGGGGAAAGAAGTTGAGATGGCGGGAGAGAGAGCGAAAAAGAAAGAGGAGAAAGACAGAGAAGAGAAAGAGGAAGAGAGAGAAAGAGAGAGAGAGAGAAAGGAGGAGGATGAAGATAGAGAAAGATAGAGAGAGAGAGAAATCGAGAGAGAGAACAGTTAGGGCAGGCTTCCATGCAGACTCCTGGTACCTCTCACAAGAGAAAAAAAAATATATAGAAGACAAAACCCTCATAAGTGTGATAGGCAAGGAGCCTTCCAGCAGCATAATCCTTGGCTCTTAATTCACACACTAAGCCCTTCTGGTTTGGATATTTAATATTTACAGAGGGTGGGCAAGATTAAACTCTACAGGGCCTTGCAATGGAAATACCAAATTTTTGGATGATGAGAAAAAAAAAAATGCAAATACAGCTATTAAGATTAAAATCATAAATGGAGCCCATTACATAAACACAGAGAAACGGTCCAATGGTGGGTCCCTGATGCCCTGCGGCCAAATCCCAAACAGTTACTTAAAGACTCCGACTCCGACGGCCGGGTTATTCATCTCTGGGCCGGTTTGAAGAGAGTGCAGTAAGGACAAGCATTCCTTGCTTATTGTGCATATTTTCTACCCCATCCCCCACCAAAAAAGAAAAAAAAAAACTGTTGTTTCATCTCTTTCTTTAAGACTCTAAATCGGAGCAGAACTCAATCTGTGGCAGCCATGTGAAAGAGCTTCACGCACGTAGAAGAAATACAAATGCACAAATGCACAACAGTTTGCAGAGGCAAAGGCAAAACAAATGGGATGATTTTTAGTTTATTTTGCCACCTTTTTTTTCATTTTTCTTAATCTTGTTTTTTTTAAACCTGAGCCAAGACAAGCCAAGTGTCTCAAGGAGTCTAAAACAAGTTAATCTGTCCCGATGTTCTAAATATGCACGCGGAAAAGCTAAATTTATCCATCTTCAGACGATACTTCATGCACAGTTTTTTTTAAACTGAGTTTCAGTTTTGGTATGATGGCTATGAGCTCGTGAGGAGACCAGTGCTCACTGCACCAATAAAGTGCCATCACAAGGCCCTTCCAGACAGTGCCCACAATAACCCACCTTAACTGGGACCAGAAAACAAAACAAAAAAAAAACAGGCACAAAAACACACAACAGAGTCATATCCTAGGGCCAAAAATAAGAGGAGATAAATAAACAAGTGTATAAATAAACAACAAAACTACACTGTTAAAAAAGGAAAGTCCCATTTCTTGGCTCTCCTGACAGAAAACACTGAACGGTTTAATCTTGGCAGGAGATTTAAGCTTTCATGAATGTGTCCCCATGTTAGCAAATGACTGTGTTGGGAGCAATTGTGTCAAATGTTTCTGCAACGCAGGGGAAAAATGAAAACAACAAGGAGACTTAATTATGGGCACTGTTACATAAGGTTATGAACAAACATTTGCTAAAACTAAGGCATCGTCGACAAGAGAGTCTCCAAGGTTTGTTTGCAGATTCCTATTTTCTACTTGTGTTTGAACACAAACACACAATAATTTGCCAAGCTGTCCACTTCAGGATACAATAATGAGTTTTGACAATTCAATTACATTAAGAAGGCATAATATAATAAAATATTTATAAAATTTTATATATAACATAATTACATAACACTCCCAGCAAGCAGCAAGACATAGAGAACACAAATAATCGAGAGTATGGCAATCCCATCTTCTTATGTGTAATAGTGAGTTAGTGAGTGTTTATTCTGATAGGACAAACAAACAAACAGACATATCCCCATCACCAGCGCTGGGGGCCAGACTTACGTGTGAACCTATTTAGTACTGGAGGGGTTTCCTCGTCTGAACTGTCGTCTGTGGGCAAACAGAGATCAGCACACACAGCATGGCAGGAACTGACGGTGAGACGTAGTCAGGCGCAAACACACACACACACACACACACGCGCGCGCGCGCATACACACACACTCTCTCTCTCTTGCACTCACTCTATTGTAAGAGCATGCATGTACACACACAAACAGAAGTAGAAAGGCTCATACACACAGAGATACACTCATGTACACTTAAATAATTCAGACATACATAACACACAGTGCACAGACACACACACACACACACACACACATGCGCACGCATGCATGCACGCACGCACGCATGCTGTTCTCTCCCTCTTTCTCTCTCTCTCAAACACTCACACACACACACACACACACACACAAACAGGCATCCAACATACAAGCAGACATTTTAACACACACACACAGGCACACAAACACACACACATTCTCACACTCCCTCCCTTGTAAGAGCATGCATGCACACACACAAACAAAAGTAGAAAGACACACAGATACACTCACACGTAAATAACACACACACACAAAAAAAAAAAACAGGCATCAAGCATACACGCAGAGACAATAACACACACACACACAGGCAAACACACAGGCGCACACGCACAAACACACTCACACACTATCACACACACACACACACACGCACGCGCACACACACGCACACACACACGGCTAATGCCAGGCACAGATAGAGAGAACAAGATATTCTAGCCAAAAGATAAACAGATCTGTTAGAAGAGCAGATGAAGAAGACGACACAGAGCAAGCATGGCAGCAGATAGCAGGGTGCATCGGATCCTATCACTTCATGTTCATTTTACACTTCTCTTATCTGACTTCAGCCAAAAGCTAATATCCAAGGCTTAGCAGATGACAGTGCAGTTTTAGTCTATATTTCAATACGGCTTTAGTATGAGGGGAAATGAGTAAGTGGAGTCAAAGGTCTTGCTATTGTAAATAAATTAGGATTAATTAATGCAATAAGTTAAAACAGTTGCAAAGCTATTAGTGCTTCCTGTTGTCAAATGGTTAGCGAAGCATGCCAAACTGTTGACCACAGAGTCCAGAGCTACATAACTATGGAACAAAAATGTATTTGTGTGTGCATTAGTGTGTGTCTGATTCTGTGGGTATGGTGAGGTGATTAAAAATATATAAAATCGGTTCATAATTTAATACTTTTGGATGTGACTAAGACCACAGCGACAGGAGGGGGGTTTCTCTAAGGCAAACACAATCACTGTGAAATCTGGTGTCAAATAGATGATGTTGGACTACTTTAACAGCAACAAGAGCAGACAAACATAACACTTGGGGGGGAATAAGAAATACGGGGAGATGGGGCTCAGCGCCACTCACCCTGGAAGGAACCTTGTAACTCTGTGCTACAATGCCATTGGTGGAAATTCCGGCCAATGAGAATGAAGCTCCTGGAAGACGCAGGTGTCTGACTAGTGTGCTGGATATGAGGCAAGGGAACAAATATGTCTCCCTGGGGACAACTGGAGGCAAAACAAACACAAACAAATAAACAACCCAATAAATAAAACACCACACCACACCACAGCCGGTCATTTGGAAGACTAATTCTATTCTATCACACAGAGCATGAATTCCAATGTCCTCTCTAAGCCAAAAGCCCCGAACCATCGAAGTAATAGTCTAGTTCGATCAAGTTCGATCTAGTACTATCAAAGTAACTAGCATGAACTAACCTCATGATTGGCCAGTTCATTTCAGTTCAATGTTTCAGAGGACATAGGGATTCAGGAATGCTTCAACACGATCAAGACATTCTAACAACCAACTAGAGAACTCCGAGGCACTAATATTTAGAAGGTGTATTTTCTATGGGGAGAAATGAGACACAGGCCGGTTACCTTGTTCTCTCAAACACCTTCACAACAGTGTCGTTCGCCAGGGAGCTAACCAGGCCTGCAATCTCGGTCAGGATGGAGGGAAGCAGAAAGTGGGAGTTGAACTCAGCCGTGCACTGCTGTATCGATGGACAGCCTGAGGGTAAGAACACAGAGAGAGAGAGAGAAAGAGAGAAAGAGAGGGAATAAGGTTGGGGTAAAGAGAGGAACAAATCAAAAGGAAATGAGAAGGAATGAGCTGAAGTGTTAGTCAGTCAGTCAGACTCTGTCTCACACACATGTATTAAAGGGGCATATAAAGTACATAAAAGAAAGATATAAAGAGGCCCATTAAACATGAGGTCATTAAACACACGGGCATTAGGTGGACGACTGTGAGGGAAGTGCAGTGCTGGATGACTGCGGATCATGGGTTTCACACAGACAGGAGTGGAGTTCAGTGGAGCTAGAACTCACCCAGCTTGGCCATGTATATGACCCAGGGCAAATAGGTGTGCTGGTACATGGGGTGAAGCGTCCCCACATCCCCCTCCTCCAGCTGAACCACATGCCTCCTGAAGGGGGCAGAATGAGGCGCGACTTAGAAACTTTGCATCTCAACATCATCAGATCCAAAAAGTAAACCACGAGTATATTCAATTACAATAAGCGCAGTCTATATGGAGATACAGTGTGAATGAGGATGTTATATATGGAGAATGTTCAATAACTGCTAAGCAGATGTGACAATTCAACAGTAATGGTTTCACATTTCAACTCATAGTCCTGTTGTTCAAAGTAGTGCTATCGGTAGGAAAAAAAATGCAAAAATTTGGTACATTATTGACCGAATTGCGTTTGTGTTGAAATGTGCCAGAATATCACTTTCACGATTCTTCATTTCATTTTTTATTTATGTACAAAAGAATTTGAGAGATCACTAGTCAATCAGATGGCAATGTATATTTGTAAATGTAAATAAATTAATCAAAATATGGAGTATTTAATGGGTGTAGCAGTGTTCTGGTTTGAATTTTGTGTGTGAGGCCAGGGCGGTTGTGTGGGACCTCTGGGCCTGTTCCAGCTCTACGGCCATGTTCCGCTCCTGGCTCCATTGCTGCTTGACCATCTCTGTCTTGTGACGGCGGCGCCCAGCCCGGGTGTCCTCCACACGCTCCGGCATGATGTCATCTGTCGTCTTTGGGCTGCTCAACTCTGATGAGTCCGGTTTGCTCTGGAGGGGGAGAGAGAGGAAGAGAAGAGTGGATGGATGGATGGATGGATAGATGGATAAACAGATGATGAACAGATGAAAGAGAAGAGAATGACAAAAGAATGAGAGAGGGAAAAGAGAGAGAAGAGAGAGAGAAGGAGAGCTCAGGCAACCTGGCAGCACAGCGGAAGGCATGCAAGCGAGCCCAAATCATTTCATCACTCATTTTCCCCATAAACATTTGGCTCCAGCGCCCAAAAGGACTCGGATTGGGCTTGACCTGTCAATGAAGTTATCTGAAAGAGGAAATGCTGCTGACAGAGCTAATTAATGAGACCAATTTGCCTCTAATGAGGCATTTTCAACACCGCCTTCTCCCTACACACTCAACACACACACATTTTTCACATGCTTAATGTCTCTAATGGTGTCTACAGTGATGTCTAAAAATATCTAGAGATTATTATGCTAGTTTGTCTAGTTCTATAGTTTACTTTAGTTATTATCATAATTTTATTTTTGTTTTGTATTGTTGTTTCTTGATTCTTCTTCTTCTTCTTCTTCTTCTTCTTCTGGTGTTTATTGAGTACTCCTATAAGCTAACACCCAAACTGTGCTGCCAGCTTCACACTTTGCCTATACTGTATGTGTAGGAAAAAATTTAATATTCTAGAAATGAATATCAGCAAAAGAGAATAGTAATGTGATACAAATGTATGCCATGTGTAAAGGGGTAAGACAACCAACCAAGCAAAATATGGTTAGGAATGTGTAGAAGAGTGTGCTGGTGAAAACCAGATAGATATCTGGCTCCACCAGGAATGTAGAAGAAGTGGACATGGAATCTAGACAAATTAGAACAGAAGGGCAAGAAGTCAAATTCCTAAAGAAGGACAAGAGGCCAAAGGAAGGACAGGGAGGTCTGCATTTGTGCAACATGTGATGTGTATTCTGGGGGGTATAAAAGGGAATCCTAGTCTCCAAGAAGATGGGCTGGTTACTCAGCACACCTTTTGTAGGTTTTGTGTGGGTAACTTGTCTCCGGCATCGTGATTAAAGACTGCAGTGATCCACCAAGTTGCCTGCCTCTGATTTTTAACCACATATGCCTGGCCTGATGTTGCCGTGCTTAAAACCGCCAATCTGTTGGGAGGTTTGTAAAACTGTGTATTTCCCATACTTCAACACAGTGATTTTCCTCACAGTGCATTCTTCAAATATACTACTACTACTACTATTACATTTATATGCCGAAGTGCATTGTTCAAATGTACTACTACTATTACTACTACTACTATTACATCTATATGGCACTTTTCAAACATACCCAAAACACTTACAGTGGAAGGGGGACCTCACTAGCCACCACTAATGTAACAAGGAGACTCACCAAGATTTCCCAGAAGCTGCGTCGGGTGGTCTTCCCAGTAGGGGTGGTGGACTCTGGCGTGCTGGTGCCCGTGCTGGGGGTTGGTGTGTTGGTGAGGGGGTTGAGGGTGAGTGCCGAGGGGCTGCTCCTCAAACTCTGGGTACCACTGAGGTGCCGAGGACTCTCCCGAACATCCCTAACTTCCTTAGCGGCAGCCTGGGGTAGAGTCAGCAGCCCTGAGGGGTGGGGAGGCAGACATGGGGGTGGGTGAAGAGGGTGGGGGGTTGGTTGTTAGACAGTTTTATTTCTGGAAGATCACAATGTCTGAGGCTGATGGCTCACTTAAAAAAAAAAATCCATCTTGTCTAGACATTGGCTCGTACGAAATCCAAACACAAGATCCAAGATCTCTGACTCAACAGGCTGTGTGCACAATATAGAAACATCACCTCAACAACCTGCTAAAAAACACAAACCCTGAGGCAAGTTTAGTACTGCCAAGACAAGGTGAAAAAGAGCAGGTGGTGCTGCTGAAACTTTTGAAAAGACTAAGTGAAAAATGGAGGGGATAGAGGGATGAATGTGCTATATAAGCAAAAGAAAGAAAGCAGATGAGAAAAAAGGGAAAAAAACAAAACTGTTATACAGCTTTAATACTGTGACCCAGCACTGAATATGTGTATGGCTATTATGTTCATGTTTACTGACCTTCCCAAACACTTTTATCCAAAGTAACACTATAATATAAACACGAGGCGCTTAAAGTTGAAAATGGTTTAACTTTTGAAGCTGAGTTCTCTTCAACAATGGGCCGTCGATTAGCTGCCAGTCATAGCTGTCAGGGAGCTAGCTGTTTAGCCAAATCTATAATGTCATAGCAACAACGTGCATATTCAGTTTTAACTTTGCATGATTTTGCCGCTCACTATTTTAAACACGTTTTTGGAGGTGAAAGCCCTGTTCGGTCTGAACAGCGCTTAAAGTTAAGATAAGGCACAGAAAGAATAGGGCAACAGTGGAGATTCAGAGCTGTTCAGCCTTCATAGCAAAGCCTGTAGTGGCTAAGAGCCTAGGCTTCCATCTTACCATTGGTCTCGTCCCTGGGAGAGCCAGCGGGCAGGCAGAACGTCTCCTGGCACAGGGGGTTGGGCAGCACCCGCAGCTCCATGATCACGTCACACAGGGCATGGCGCAAGGCACCGCGCAGCTTGTCAGTCAACTGAAGGGGACTGACGTTCCCCTGTTCCCACACATCGAAACGTACACGCACGTACGGACCTGGAGACATTCAAGGAAGGAGGTAAAGTTATCGAAAGAAACAAGACAATAAGAAAGAAAGAAAGACAGGAGAAGAAATGAAGGAAAGAAATAAAAATTAAAGAAAAAAGAAAGAAAGAGAATGAGGGAGCAAATGAGGTCATGAGAGAGGATAAATTAGGAATCAGGGAAAAACTGCAACAGAAGACAAAGGAGCACACTACATTACTGTCGAAACTCTTCCTTTGCCACCCTCCAACCCTCCCCCCTTTCCACTTTCCCCTGATGAATTGAGACCCAAAGGGGCACCTCTCGGCTCAGGTAGGGCACTAATTACAATCTCACACCCCACCAGCGGCCCCTGTAATAAGTCTACTGAAGAATTTAGGCTATTTTCAGGGCAATATTTCCCCTCACTGTTTGCCAATTAGCGCCAAAACTTTTCTTTATTAATTTGATGAATCCCCGTGGACTGTGTAATGCGCAAACAGAACAAGATTAATACTACTGTAATGCCTTTTAAAAGTAGAAGGAAAAAGTGCTTATTAATCTTGTTGGCATCTACATGCATCATTGTGATGTGCTCAGAAATAAGTACGCCTTATTTCACAGATCCATTTCAAAATAATTACTATTGATGCTTTCATATCAAAACATATGAGTGGCCTAATAAATCAGGAGTAAATGAAGTTGACTGATTAACACAATCAACTTTATGCTCTATCTATCAATCTACCTACTTATCTATTTATGAACCATCTATCTTTTTATGAATCAATCAATGAATCCATTTATCCATCTATCTATCTATCTATCTATCTATCTAATCTATGAATATCTATCCGTGAGTCAGTCTATCTATCTATTTATCTATTTATGAATCCATCTATCTTTTAATTAATCAATCAATGAATCCATTTATCCATCTATGAATCAATCAATCTATGAATCTATCTATCTATGAGTCAGTCTATCTATCTATCTATCTATCTATCTATCTATCTATCTATCTATCTATCTATCTATCTATCTATCTATCTCTCTCAGTGAATTCCATTTACATCTTGGCTCTGGGAACTGAATCACCACAGTGTTTAGTTTTTTTTTTCACTCAAACTGCGGAGCAGTCCAAACCTCTTTAGGTTTGGAAAGAAAAAAAAAAAACACACAAAATCAAATGCTTCAACAATAAGACACAATAAATCTTAATTCAGGACCATTAAATGCTTAGTAATTACAAAACTGTGGCCAATTTAAGTCAATGTACTTGGATTAATTTGATCTTTAAGGAAGGGAATCTCATTTCCATCCCTAAAAGCAATCTAACAGACAAAACAGTAACTAATACAATGACTTGCAAGTGCTATTCTCCTTCTTGTCATCGGCTGACCACTGAAACTCACCTGGGACTTGGCTGTGAGAGGGTCCCACCTTGACCACTGTGGTCAGCAACTCAAATTGGTCAGGGTCGAGAGAGAAGGCTGAGGAGTATCCTCCTTTGAGGGGAGACGTGCCATCCTGTGCGGGGACCTGTAGGGGGCGCCCCTCAGTGTCAACAAAGGACAGGGCAATGCAGGCAATACCTGGGATAGACACAGAGACAAGGTCAGAGATCAAGTCAGGTCAGAATCAGAGCCCTGCACGGGTCCACTTTTGGAGACCGGCACCTGCCCGCACTGGCATGGTACAGCACCCCATCTGCCCGATCACCCGTTATTACATCAAAGTTTAATCCACACCGTATCCACACGTACCCGTTAACATCCCACGCCTTAGTCGCCCCTGCCCATGATAAATCACACACAAATGAAAAGCAGTTTATTTTAAATGTGCTTTATTTGTTTATTTTTTAGCATGAAGGGCCTGCACGGGTGAAAATAATGCAAGCTTTTACAAGTGGATTGAATGGGCTCTAAGTGGCTACACAAACTAAACATGCAGCCTATACATATCTCTTGAGCATTTTGCATTAACCAGACCTATGGATTTTAATATAATGAACAGTATCGCTAGTGTGCCACATAGGGCACTGATAGAGCTCAAACTGCAGCTGTAAGGACGGAAAAAAAACCAACCTGAGTCCGCTTAACACAAAAATTAAATCAGATAGACTATCAATAGGTTGTCTGCCAAAATGTAACCTAACCAAGGTTACACAGTGCAGGAGCAGTATATCAATTCCAGCAGAGGTGAAACCTTTCCCACTGGCAGCACTCGATGCAGGGATTGAGAGGAGGCTACACTCTGTGGGGTCATTGGCAGGTTGGAGAAGGTCTTTTCATGCTCTTTACATAGGCTACACAGACATCTTCTCTTAACTGTTATTTTTGCAGGCTACAATACTGTTTTGACTACCCTTTACCCGTCCATATGTAATTAATTACCCGCACGTAAAATTCCAAAGAATTAAAACCCACCCATTTCAGCAATATTGTGCGGGTGCCTTTACTTCAGAAGACTAACGTCATCAAATCATAATTTTGCAAAGATAGATCTAGTAAAACAAAAACACACAACACTCAGTAACAATCAGTGTACATGACATCATGTCACTTGTCATTATTGCACTGGGTTATGGCAACTTAATGATGTGAAATTAATCCTGTTATGGCATGCCCAATTCAGAGAATTCAGAGAGCGTTCAGGTCAATGGACAGCTGGGACAACACGCGTTTACAACATAAATAAATATGTGAGTCTTATGAAGTGAAGCAATCATTGCATCTCACAACCAAAGATTTAGCCCAATACAGTCAACCAAACGTTCCATCGTATGCAGTAAAAGTGCGATTGAAACATGTAAACTGCCTTCATCTTAATGCCACATTCATTTGAGACTGAAACAAAAAGCTGGGGGATGCAGAGAAAGTTATGTCACTGAAAACGAATTGCGTCCTTAGATTGCGTGCCATATTGTGCCATCTTAGATTAGGCTTTCAGACGGAATGGCAAACAACGGAGAGTGCCAGAGGGTGAGAGAACTGTGAACTCCTTCATTATGTCAAAAAATGCAATGGCTTTTGTTAGGAGGGTCTGATGAAAATGTCGAATATCATCAGGCAGAAAAGGCACAGCCCATTTCAAGCCATTCGGTGATTGCACTCCTTCAAATCTTCTCACAATCAATGCTCCACCACGCCTCAATAACTCATCTTATAAACACACAGCCACACGGAAACTGTTTGCCTGATGGCAAAGCCACACACACACACACACACAAACAATATCACTAACACATGCGCTCACACACCCACTCACATATTCACTAAAGCACACACACACACACACACACACACATTATCATCACACATCATTAACACATGTGCACATGCACACACAATGTCATTACCGTATGCGCACACACACCTGCTTGCACAAACTCGCTCATAAACACACACACACACACATACGCACAAATGCACAGACACACTTATGCACTACATGATTGATGTCTGCTGCCAAGAGAAACACAGGCGGACACGATGCGTGGCACCACATCACCTAACATGAATCACACAACAGTCATTTAGACCGAAGCCAAAGCCAAAACTGGAGCAAAGAGTAGTGCTACGGCTCACAGTCACACTACAGTAGTGACCCGCAGCCACTGCCAGAGTCAACACACACACACACACACACACACACACACACACACACACACACACACACACACACGCACACTAAAGCGAAGTAGAGTCTACAGTGGAGGTCCAGATGTCGAGTGTGACTTCATTAGCCTGTGCTAGGGGTCTGTTGTTTTAGAGTGTGTGTGAGTGAGTGTGTGCATTAAAAACTTCGAGGTGAGACTGCAACTCCCCACTCCCATGCCCTTGTTTGCTTGCTTGTTTGTACTCCCATGCCCTTGTTTGCTTCTCATGTGTGTGAATAAAAAAATGTGTGTGTGTGTGTGTGTGTGTCTGTGTGTGTTAGCCAGTTTTAGCTAGTGAAAGTGAGTGTGCGGTGAATGTGTGTTTGTCCCCGTCTTGTCATGTGCTGTGGCCTCTGGATGTGTGAGCAATATTGTTTATGTATGTGTGCATGTGCAATACATTTGCACGTGTTTCAGTGTGTTTGTGTGTGTGTGTGTGTGTGTGTTTGTCTCCCACAAGCTGCCAATGTGGCAATCGGTTAGCTTAGGTTAATGAGTTGATGCAAAACTGTCCCTTTTCCCCTGAACAGAAATTTGTGTGTGTACGTCCATTTTGTCGGCAAGTTTGTATGTGTATGTCTCTCTCTGTGTGTGTGTGTGTGTGTGTGTGTGTGTGTGTGTGTGTGTGTATGTGTGTGTGATAAGCTGTGACAGCCGGTCGGGTGACCCCATGGCTCAGGATGGCTTTTTGAAGTCCTCAGAAATGGACACAGGACGTCTTTCGCTCTCTCTCTCCGCCCTTCCTTTCTTTCCTTTTTCATTTCCCCCTCTCTTTCTTCCCCCCTCTTCTCTTCCTCCTCTCTCTCTCTCTCTGCAGTCTCAGAGTGGCTTATCCTGACAGGCTGGCCGTGACGGGCGCGTGCAGAGTGGCCGAGGGCAATGAGGCCGCTGATTGCTACAGCCGTCACTTTAATGGTTGCAACTGTACAGGGAGCAGGCTGCAGGGAGTGTGTGTGCTTTGTGTGTGTGTGGAGTATGT
>JAIFZK010000023.1:11920000-11960000 GCA_027481765.1 Tenualosa thibaudeaui | reverse complement strand
CAGGCATGTGGGGAGGCAGGAATGGGTCGAGTGATATTAAATAACTTCAATGCCTTGTTGGGAGACACTTCGAATTAATGAGTCGTGGGTTGTGTGTGTGTGTGTGTGTGTGTGTGTGGGGGGGGGGGGGGTCCTCTGCTCAGCAATTAGTGGGCAATTAGACCTCATGAAGGAATGAAGCAGAAGTCTGGGAAGGAGGACACACACACACACACACACACACACCTAATGACACACTAGAACCCCTTCAGCTCTGATTCAATACAGCAGGAGCCTGAGGGAGAGGCCACTCGGCTGCTCTTAAAAAGTGTCGCACCTTGCTGCGAAATCAAATACATAAATATTAGCCTAGTGCCAATAGCAGGGCTGAGATGTTTCCTCCATGAGGGGTGACTCGTTAAACGATTAAAAAAAAAAAAAAAAAAAAAAAAGAGGCACATTTATATTGGAGATTTAGGCTGTCGTGAATCGCCTGACAGGTATTGATAATAACGGGGGAGAAGATGCGAGGAGCAGCGTAGAGCAGAGCAGAGCGGACGCATCAACGAGCGTTTAGTGACGGGTCATTATTTCATGCAGCCGCTAACCCCCAGGGACTGTGTTCAACAAAGCTGTAAAACCACTGACAGCACCATGCACCAGAGCAGGGAGAAGAATATGTGTGTGTGTGTGTGTATGCTTTTGTGTGTGTATGCGTACGTGTGTATCTATATGTGTGTTATTGTGTGTGTGTGTGTGCTTTTGTGTGTGTATCTATGTGTGTGTGTGTGGGTGTGTGTGTGTGTATCTATATGTGTGTGTTTGTGTGTGTGTGTGAGGGAGGAGCTATGTTCTCTGCTGCCAGGCGGGTCGCATCAACAGGTGCAGAAAGGGCTGAGTGTTTATTAGCATCGCTAGGCGCTTCATCATCTACCTGGTCATTTTAATATGGGCAGCAGCCACTGCAGAAGTGACCAGTCAGCACAACCAAGGTGATGACTCTCTCCCTCTCTCTCTCTCTCCATCTCGTTCTCTTTTACTCTCTCTATAGTTCTTTCTCTCTCTTTCCCTCACTCTCTCAAATCAGCAGCTTAAAATAAAATAATAATCAACATAAAAAACATTCAGCTGTCTGCAGGAGAAAAGATGGAGGAGAGGAGAAAAAAAAGAGAAGAGGAGGAAAGGAAGAAGAAGAAAAAGGAACAGGAGAAGAAAGAGAAAAGGAGAAGTTAGGGATGGAGGGAGCAGAAGAGGTTGAGGAGAAGGAGAAGGAAAAGCAGATGGTAAATTACTGGAGGAAAGTAAACAAGCTCAGGGTGTAATTACAAAGGAGCAAAGAAGCTTTCAGGTGGCGAGTGAGATTTAGGGCGTGTAATGCAGGGTGTGGGGAAACAAATCACAACCTAGGAGACAACAGGGGAGGAGGTGGGGGGGCACACAGGTAAGGGTGGTGTGTGTCAGCATGTGTCAGTGTCTATGTCTATGTGTGTGTGTGTGTGTGTGAGTGTGTGGTTGCTGTTGGTAAGAGCTGCAAAACCAGGTGAGAGAAGAGAAGGCGTAGAGAAGAGTTGGAGGTTCACAGGAAAAGATGCATGTGTGTGTGTGTATGTTTGCTGTGTGTGAGTGTGTATATGCATGTAGAGTAGACCAATAGACAATACAGAAACAACAAAAGAAGAGGAAGAGAGAGAGTTACCTTTCCCTCCAGTTCCTTGGCCCCCAGGCTTGTTGTAGAGGTAGAGGTCAGAGTCTGGCAGCTCACTGCTCAGGTGGAAGTAGTGCTGTGGACCAACGACACAAGGCATTGTCAAACATGGAGAGAGAGAGATAATGAAGAGCAAGAGAGAGAAAGAGATGGTGTAAAGCAGAGAGAAAGAGTGGATGCACAAGAGTGAAAAGCAAGAGAATACAGAGAGGGGCAGAAAATGGAAAGAGGGCAAAAGAGGGAGAAAATTGTGAGAGAAAGAGAGAGAGAATACAAGGGAGAGAGAAAGAGAACAAAGGGAGAAAGAGAGAGAGAGAGAGAGCAGAAGAATGAGGGCGAGAAGAAGAGGCAGAGAGCGAGAGAGCATGCATAAGCACACATCAGCACATCCATATAAAAGGAAGTCTTGTCAAAGCGCCCTCAGACTCTGCATATCGCTTGCATATATTAGCACCATTACATGCATATGAAATCTCGGGGCGCCTGGAGCGGTGGACTCCAGCAGGACTTTAACCCGCAGAGTAGCTCCTCATTGCCCAGTAGTGCTGTATGCATTAAAACCATGACTCCTTGCTTAACGTGGGCAGCCATCAGACCTCTATTAAATGCATTCAAGACCGTCTAGGTCTGTCTAACGGTATATTCATATACACAGAGTTACGCCTGGGGAAAATCCACTGGAGAGACTGGCCTGGGTGTGGATGTTAGCGATAGCAATTAGCAGGTTTCTACACCGATTCGATGCCTCATTGAAGTCAGGGGTCTCGACAGTGATGCATTTGGAAATGCTACACACAGCAAAGGTGAGTGTGAGTGAGTGTGTGGTGTCAGTGCAAACCAGCCTGAGGAGGATGTGAAGACTAGCTAGGCAGAATTTTGCTATTTTAAGAGGTATGTTTTGACAAATCCCTCGTTCTGCATTTCATTCACCAAGGAGGTCAGGTTTTCAGTGTTTGTCCATCTGTCTGTCTGTGTCTGTAGAACTCTGTATAAAAAAAATATAAATATGAAAATGCATGCAAAAAAAAGATTTTATTTTCATCTTTAGTGGATAGTTGGTGAAAACAAAAGAAAGAACGCAATAAATTTTGAAGGAGCTCTGACTCACTAGGACAACCTGGCAAATTTTCACTCACTTTTGCTAACGTTGCGAGATACAGCACTTGGCCTTGGCAGAGGTTGGCACTCTCTGAGTGCCCCCGTCCAGTTTTGATATATGATCGTGTGCCCCGAACTGTGGAGCACAACTCACCTGACACTCTTTCTGGCTCTCGATGCTGTATTTTTTTGCTGCAGCTCACAAAGTTTGTGAAAATTTAATAATAGCTTTTTACCACAGGTCATCAACAAATATATTGCAAAAATGCATCGGGCTACAAGTCCCATTTGTAGTAGTAGTCACAGTATCAGTAAGTGGGCATCTTACTGGGAAACTACTAAGGCAAGTGACAGCACTGACAGGACTAAGGGGAATTCTGGAAGGGATGCTAGTCAGCTGCTGTCAAAACAGACTGACAGAGTGTGTGTGTGTGTGTGTGTGTGTGTGTGTGTGTGTGTGTGTGTGTGTGTGTGTGTGTGTGTGTGTGCGCGCGTACCATGTGTCGGATGGAAAGTTTAGTTGTTGGAGTTGCAGGTAGGATGGGCACTAGAGTATTTTCCTAAAGTGGTACTCGATGTGTGTGTGTGTGTGTGTGTGTGTGTGTGTGTGTGTGTGTGTGTGTGTGTGTGTGTGTGTGTGTGTGTGTGTGCGTGCGTATGCGCGTGTGTGCGTGTGTTTGTGTTTGTGCTGTGTACTTATTAAGAGAGCAAAAACAGAAACAGCCACTAGAGTGCTACCTATATTGCTGTTGCACATGGTGCAAGTGTGTGTGTGTGTGAGAGAGAGAGGATGGAAAGTTTAAATATTGGAGAACTGCAGGTAAGATGGGCACCAGAGCACTTTCTTAAAGTGGTACTCCATAATGCCCCATGTGGTGCAAGTAGAGGAAATGTGTATGAGTTTGTGTGTGTGTGTGCCTGTGTTATTGTTGTTTAGAGAAACAGGAACACTAGAGTGCTTTCTTGAAGTGGTACTCTAGTTACACATGGTGCAAGTAGAGGAAAGAAGTGTGTGTGTGGTACAGCACTGCGGAGACAGACACTACCTTGAAGTGGTGCTCCATGTTGCTGTCGGTGTACTTTGGGATGTGGAGGAAAATGAGCAGGTTCTGCCTGAGGTAGTGGGCCACAGCTGGTAGCCAGGCCAAGGAGTACTGGGGCAGGGAGAACTCAATCACCTCTGTGGCCGGGGAACCCGGAGGCTGGATGAACTACAGAGATTGAGACAGACCAAAGAGAGGGAGAGAGAATGAAAGAAAAAAAGAGAAAGAAGGAGAGAGAGAAAGAGAAAGAGAGAGAGGTGTTAACACTTTTATTATATTGTACTTGTATCAGGGTTTACGCAGGTTTCAAGGTCGTAAAGACTTTTTAAGACCTTTTTATGACCATTATGATCATTGCAATTCTTAACCAACATGATGCCCTTTCCGGCACAGGTTTCCATTGCAGAGGTTATACTTTTTAATGGTGCTATTGATTACCACTACCAACTTCACATGAAAAAAAACCTCCCACTTCCCTCCAATAGAAGACACACTTCAAGCAATTAAATGGCATGGTCCACATGAAATGCACTGCACTGGTGCATCTCCAACAATGATTCACTACTCAGATAAGACCTAAACTAAAACTATTTTAGAATTACTCAACAATATTTTACTACTTTCAATACTATGTTTAAATTTAAGACTTTTTAAGACTGCATAGAAATCACTGTATATCACTGTATACTCTATTGATAATGTCATAAAAATAACACTGAAAATATTATTTTGATTCTACCACCATGAGTTTTGATTACTAGTATCTTTCAATGTTATTATGTCGTATAATGCTGTATCTATACATGTCCTGATTTATTGTCCAGTATGAGAATCTTGCTTTGGCAGAGTGTCTTTTCAGCAGGATCTTGCATCTTCAAAGTGGGGTGGACGGGTGTGGAAAACAGCGTAGCTAACAGAGGAGGCACGCAGACTGAGATAGAGAGAGAGGCAGCACTAATGAGACCTGCTTACCTACTTCCACCCGGCCCAACACCACAACACAGCAACAACACAACACAGCACAGCACAACACAACACAACACAGCCGAGCCTCGGACAAGGGCATTCAAGTATAAGCCAATAAATAATGCATAGTCATGCATTTATAAATGTAGTACAATAGGTCTACGCAGGTAGGTCCAATAGGTCTGGGTTCCAATGAACCGTATCCGAACTGGGGTCCACCTATTGAATACCCCAGGTCTAGGACAAAAAAACAGCACCACATCCCAGCCCAACCCAGCCCAGGCCAGCACAAAAAAAACAAAACACAGCACCACAACACAGCTCAGCCCAGCCCAGCACAACAGTGCAGCACAGCAGGGCACAGGAGAACGCCACGGCACAGTAAAATACTCAGCCCAGGCGCGGTGGATCTGAGACTCATGAGTCATGGCATCAGACAGCCTGCTGCTTAAGATGCTGCCTGCGTTTAGGGCTGATTACAACCAGAGCAGGGGCAGTGACAGAGAACACAGAGACAGAGACAGAGAGGAGAGGGGGAGAGAGAGAGAGAAGGAAGAAAAGATATAAAGAGAGAACTGGAGGGGTTTAGATGGTGAAAGAGAGAGGGAGGGAGAGATCAAAAAGGAGAAAAAAACACACAAGAAGAAGACAAACATACAGAGATGAGGGGATAGACAAAGATAGAAAGAGACAGAAAGAGAGCTTGAGATCTTGAGATGGGAAGGAGAGGGTTGCAGAGAGGAACTGCAGGTCACCTCCACATCGGCCGGGGTCAGTTTGCAGTTGCGGACGAGCATCACAGTGATGATGTCCAGTGTGGCCTCATCTAGACGCTTCCGCAGGACCTTCACCAGCTCATCTGTGATCTCAGGACCTGCAAGGAACACGCACACACACAGATCAGCCCACAATGACCCAGTTCAACACCCTGACCACACAACCCCAAATATGTTGTTGCTAGAGCTCTCAGCCTTTTTTTAAGTAACAATTTAAGTAACAAGCAGGGTTGAGTTTCTCATTGAAGCTCAAAATGGTGGGTCAAGTACACACATTGAGGCTATATAACGGACCCTACCATATACAGAAGGCTGTGAAATAACAGACTGAGTGTACAGTAATGTGTGAGAAATCCTCCATGGCTATCAAGCTCAGGGAGCAATTGGCATTGGAGTAGGCTTGACCACAACCTAGTGCAGATCTGGCCGTCTGTCAGAGCCAGAGCAGAGGAATGTTAGGGACCAGGGGGAGAAAAGTTAGGATGATTTCAAGGGCCTGGCACTGACATGGGGCCCCAGAGAACATTTTAATGGGGGGCTTCAAAACAATTTGGGGGGCTTCAAAATTCCCAGAAAGCCTGGTTGTGCTGAGGTCGCGGTCAAATGACCACATATGACTCATATTGAACTCTCGTATGTCTCAGCTGTTGACGCACAGTCAATTACTCTCATATCTCTTTCATCCTATCTGATTACTGGAAAAGGCAATAAAGCCCCAAAAAACATTTCGAAAACCATTTTCCATTTGTCTGCAGTATTTTGAACCATAGGCCTGTTCCTGGGCTCATTGAAGGGAGTCAGTAGGAAGAAGAACAAGAGAATTTGATACAACATAGACCAAATAGTGAACTGGCAGCTAACAAAAAACTGAATGGCACCATAAGTTTACTTTTATTTTCATCACCTATTGTATGGTAGCTATCAGTTCGCTATTCGGTCTAGGTTGTACCAAATTCTCTGGTTCTTCTTCCAACCGACAGTGAGCTAGAACAACAGGGCTGTTGTTGGAAACACTCCAGACTATCGCTTTAAGTTTTCCCATGAACACTAGATTGCTGTCAAATAGTTTGAGGAAGTGGTACTCTATGGACAGACACCACTGCATGTATGCAGTGTTTGCTGTCCGCTACTGTTGGGTGAATTTGACCACAGATCTATATGGTCTGATCTCATGAGGAGACAAGAGGTAGCTGACTGGTGTGAGCCAAGGTATGGACACAGCACAGTGATGCTTTTGGGGAAACACACTGTCCAAGCACATCTGGATTGGATCGGAATTAAATCTAGACCAGGTTCACTGAATGTGCTTTCAGATCAATAAACAACAATATTCAGCTTTGGCAGCCAATTCATGGGATCTCAATATTAGGGGTTTCAACATCAAGTGCTTTCCAGATAATAAGCTCTCTGGATAGTGTAAACCTGGCCAGATAGAATATTTCACAAAGCATTTTCTATGAACCGGTGAAAGAATAGACACGTGTTCAAACACCATGGCAGGTAGCAGAAAAAATCATCCCATCCTCATCCTCCATTAAATTAACACTGATTATCTAGTGGTGCTGCAGCTAAACCTGACATCTACCCACAAGTCTTTCTTCTGCACCGTCGCAACATGGGCCCCCATCATCTTTCACCGCCTTGCACAAAAGAGATACTGTTTAATTAACCATCGAGGAGGAGGGCCACATCTCCATGGCTTCTTCCGTACAAGCTAAATTTATGCAAATCAATAGTCTGACAGGTGTCTGGAGCCTTGGAGCTCCACATATTAAAAACAACAACAACAACAACAACAAAAAAATCACCAGCAACAACAACAAACAAACAAAAAACTTCAGATCCCTGGATACAAACGATGCCCATGAATTTAAAAGTTGTGTGGCGTGGTGTGCCTCGTTGCAGGAGAGAAATGAATTTGTGAGGAAAGTCTTTGGTTGCCAGGCTTCCTCCACTGCATAAGCACAAATCTCAAACGGCCATCACTGTTCTTGAAACACTGTCTTACACAATGCGCATCAATAGCTCATTTGCTGGAATTCTTCTGAACCTATTCTCATGGCTTCCACACAGAATTCAATCAAAATGCCAAGCCATATTTATGGAAAAAGGCTCAGGCTGGAACAGTCATGCATCATAGCAATCGATTACAATGGATTACATTGGCTGTTTTTCTTGTCAGATATTCTTCACTTTTACCCACACTTCTCAAGGGGCTCATTTGTAGATGTGTGCACAGACTGATTCTAAATAGTCGACACCGTAATGACCTGTCAAACATATAAACTACATAGATCATGTGCCGCTGTTGTTATTTTTGTTGCAATGTCAGGTGAATTGACAACAGGTAAATCAGTGTGATTCCCTTCAGATGTTTTTCCTCTACACAGGCTCTGCTGTAACCAATCACAAATGCTGTCAAAATGTAGTTCAGGAACTATCAGTTCTATAACACATTTCAGCCTCAGGGTTGACACTGAAGTGCATGTACGGAGTTCCTGAATATGGAACTGACAGCCATCAAATGGGGTCAACAGGCTGCTCTTGCATAAGGAGTATATGCATACACACACACACACTCACATACATACACCAGAATCAGGAAATACAAATCAAAAGGGCAGCAGAAAAAAGAACACTAGAGCAGAACTGTAATGTCTTGAAACATATTACATGAAAAATTGGAAATGCACTTTGCATGATAGAATAAAAACCTATAAATACAGTCAATAATACTTCACTAATTAACTATTTACTGTTCACAGTGTTCTGTCATTCCAATGTTCTGACAGCGATGTCCATGGGAGGCTGTGCATGATTGACTATCTGCCCCCATCAGTGGCAGGATGTCAGTCATAACCCACTGCCAGGTGGAAACACAGAGTATGATGGACAAGGACAGGTTCCAGTTCCAGTCAGAGAATGACAGGATCTTTGAAGATATCAGCATAGCAAAGGCCCCCATGTTTTATGTAAATGTGGAAACATTGGAGGGTATCCTCTATGGAATGACAAAGTCCTGACTAAGCATAGCGGCAGTCTTTTTGAGCATGAGGAAAGAACGACTAGGGCGTCATACCACCTCGAGGTCAGTCTGTGTACTTTTCTACACATGCTTTCCAGGTTAACCCTTCAAATTACAGGACCCTTTCTACAGTGTATCTACACCATGATGTACAGTGTGACAAAGTGCAATATTGTGTACTTAAAGTGGCAGCGTGTGATATTGATTTCACAGCTAGTTGGCGTAGGTGAGCACTAAAACAAAGTTACAGAAAATCAAAACGCACCTCAGTGTGACCATGCCCATCTCTCCAGTGTAACCACGCCCATCTCTCCAACACATTTCTCCACCCTCCATGCCTTTCTGACAGGTAGCCCATCACACCCAACTTCAGATGCATAAGGCTACCCATTATGCAGAGTACTGCATGTAGGGTATATGAGTAAAGAAACGATAAAAGATGATATTCAAAAAAATATTGCATTTCCAAAAAAATATTTCGGAAAACAAATATTGCAGTTGACCTATTGCAATACTTAAAAAAACATTACGACACAGTTTTCATAGGTAAGTATTTTCAGGTAAGTATGCCAACCCCTCCTGACATGCTTTTGTCTTATAGCACAACTTCTATGTTATCTAAATTCCATGTAACTAAATGGGCTACATGCTCAGCACTGCACATAGTTGGAATGACCAGCAGAACAGGTGATATAACAAGATGTAAATATAAATTAGCCTACAAAGTAAACTTTTGCAAGTGTCCATTACAAGATTAGCCAACATGGATCCCCAGCCAGCTTGATTCAATGTACCAAGATAATGAGAAAGAAAATAGTGATGTGTAAACAAACATCTCTTAAGGTACATGATATTAGACTTGCTGTGCATTATATGCAAGCATCTTGCACACAGAAAAAGTGCATGCATGTCACCTTGCATGTCACTGTCTGTAAGTACTCATATGAACTATCAGCTGAGCTCTAACTGATAAACTTCATCCAGGGACGTTTGATAGTGAAATGGCTGAACTGTTTCTTGTGCCTCTTCTGAGCTGTTTCTGACTCCTCATTTCAACTGTGGAATCCTTTCCTGTGCTGTTATGAAGGATGGATGGGAATTAAGTAAAGGAAGACATGCCTCTTCTGCCTTTAGTGGACACAGCCAAATCACAGCAAGGGCAGGACATTTTTATCATGCAAATGACTAATGTATTCGTATTTGAATGAATTACTAATTTAACTTATATAACCTACATATGTGAATATATCCACATATATCTTCATATATATCTTTTTAATTAAAAAAATATTTTTTATACCAGTTTACCCATCTTAAATTTTGCTCAGTCAGATCTACACTGCAGAAAAATAGTACAAGGCAAAAAACCCTGAGTGGGTATTTTGTTGTAATTTGTGTTGGGTAGTACTGTTTTGACAGTGACGCAATCTAGCTGCACACAGCGAAAATGTGACCTCCATGGTGCAGATGGTGACTGTATCAATCCCAATGAGGGATGAAGCACTCTCCAACCCAAGCTATTCTTGGGTGTCTTTTCATGAATGTATTTATTTCATTTGGAAATGTGTGTGGAGCTGGAGATTTTCAGCGAGTCACAGAAAGTGAAACACACAGTGATGCGGGAGGAACATCACGGGGGGCTGAAAGGGTGTTGTCCTGCACAGTGTAAACCAATACAGTGCCTGCAATTTCAAGTTCAGATTTAAGGGACGGTGAAAGAAAGGCTTCTGTAATACAAAAAAAGTGCTTACGCAACTGAGGGGGCATTAAAAAACGTCTGCATTAAAACAGTCTGTGCAGACCTGGTGGGAAGGGGGTGACGTCATGGCAATAGGGACTTGGAGAGGGGTTAGAGAGGAGCAACAGTGACCCCTTGTGGACAGGAGTGGAAATACAGCCAGGAGGCAGCAGGCATGCGCACTGAGCTGTGCTAAAATGAGTCAGCCATTTCATCTCCCCCACCTTTCTTCCCCACTCGGGGAGAGACAGCTGGGACTTCTAGCGGAAGGGAGAGTGGGGGGTGGAGGGGTGGTCAGGGTGTAGTGTACACTGAAAAAGAGAGGACTCCAAAACAGGAGGTGGGCGTAGCGAAGGTGGCGACAGATAGCAGGTGGCGCGGAGCTGATCATACTTCTTTGGCTGCCTATGGCACATTCGTTTGCTTTCATCCATCTCTCTCTCTCTCATCCCCCTCTCTCTCTCTCTTTCCGTCTGCCTCCCGTTCTCACACTGTCTCACCTGCATTGCCAACACCATGCACCAGCAAGAGGATGTGTTTGTCCACTTGTCCAACCGGTCTGGAGCCTTCAAGCGAGGAGCGGGACCCCTAGAGAGTACAAAGCCACAATGGGAAACAAGGACAAGTCCGTTTGCAAAGATTCACTCACACACACACACACACACATACACACACACATGCATACAAACACACGCACGCACGCTCGCTCGCACACACACGTAAGGCCAGCTCAAGGCAGCATTTGAATGCGTGAGCTGGTGGGCCCATCCATCGTGAGTTTTGCATGGCCTCAGTGGCAATCCCTCATCCTCTCAGAAGTAATTACAGAAGCCGCTTGGCTCCAAAATAAGGGACACTTGTCATTTGCTACCCTATAAAGCCCAAGGACGCGTTCTTGCTTTGTAAGCAGCAGGTAAATCATGCAGTCGGCAGCCATTTGACTTTCCCATCACGAGCAGGAATCAGAGCCCTAATGGCTCTTCAGGGCCGCTGTTGCCGGCTGCCTAATGAAAAATGACACTGGGGGATGGATACCGTGAGGTCCTCGGAGTAGAGGGGCTCCTGGCTGCGGGCCAGGCCCATAGAACGTGCCGTGTGCAGGTTGCCATCCAGGTCGGAGTACTTCCCTGTCTGAGAGGTCTCTGAGAGTCTAGACAGGGAGAGAGGGAGAGAGGAAAAGAGAAAGATTGTAAAGCAGAGAAAATAAATGGAACGTCCATGGATAAAATACATACAAAAGACAATAATTAAGAAAGAAAAACACAAAGAAAGAACGAAAGAAACAAACAAACAAGGAAGCAAGGAAGGAAGAAAAAAAAAGAAAGAACGGATAGACAGAGAGAAAGTGTGTGTGTGTAGGTGTGTGAGAGAGAGAGCGAGAAAGAGAAAAAAGATGAAGAATTGTATCTAGCTGAGGCAGTGCTGCACTGCAGGGTCGAGGAGGGATTCAGACAGACGGAGGCGTCAGGGGACAGCATGGGAGAGGAGTGCTGACCTGAGGTAGAAAACTGATTTGGTGGTGCGTTCCTGGTAGACAAACATGTTCTTCCTGTTGACCACGCAGAAGGCACTGAGAACGGAGCGCAGAGCCTGGATGGCTACAGCAGAGAGAGAGAGAGAGTCAGTCAGCCAGAGAGAGAGAGAGAGAGAGAGTCAGACAGAGAGAGAGAGAGAGAGAGAGAGAGAGTCAGCAGAGACAGAGAGCTGAGCTAATAGGCCATGAAGAATGGTGCAGAAGCTAAAGAACCCACTTTTTCCATTTTTAATGTGATTGAATAAGACATACACGCAATTAGGACTAAGATGGAAGTCATCAAGACACACTAAAATAATGTTCTGAGTTGTGGTTTCAGACTCATCAGAAGTTTGTGAGTGAGATAGTCTCAAGCGTTAGCCATTAGCTGGCCCCAAGCATTAGCGGTGGATTTTAGTTTGATAGCCCAACTTTAATTAAATCCTTTTAACTTTATACCCCACATGAGTGCTTTGCTTCTTTTTTTTTGCAACTTAAGACCATTATCTTCCCTGATGTCAGTAGAGCTAACAGTCAAATATTTCAGAGATGGTTTGCTTTGGTGTTAATGAATGAATTAGGATTTTAAAGTCTTCATAATGGCATGAGTGAATAAGTTAGCAGTTAGCCTGATGCCTCCTGATTTGTCCCCGTTCCACCAATCACCTCTGGATACACTTAGACTTGCTTGTCTGCATGCTTTCTCTGAGTGTTAATGAAGGCTTTTGCAGTTAAGGAGAACGGCCAGGGTATGCATGTAGACAATGTATGCTTGGCGCTTCATGATTGGTCTCCTGTGCTGCCACTCACCTCGGGACACGCCCATGTTGGGCCCCATCTTTAGCCGGGGGTGAATGTGGATGACTGTGCTCCACATCACGTCACAGGCAAAATGGCCTGGGATAAACTGCATGGTGGCTGCCAGGTAGTCCCGCTGCTGGTAGCTCTCATCAGCATTATAGTCTATAGATGAAGGAAGAAACAGAGCAGAATCTAACATTTCATCTTGTGTTATTATAATTTCATTAAAGCATTTTTTGATATTTAAATACTGCCATTTATTCAAAACAACAAACATTAAATGCAATTTTATGGATACGTGTTCTTCATAATTCTGTGTGTCAAGCCCATGATATTGGTGGGGAATACTGTCTACCAGTTAAAACAGTCACAACAATAACACCACAAAAACAAACAAAAGAACAAACAACAATAAAACAACAACAGACTAGAACCTAACGGCAGCCAGGAGGCTTGAATGGTTCCTCAGAGCCTTTGTTGCTCCTGGGGGACACATTTCACAGCACACGCCTTGCCATTATTGCTTTCCAAAACAAGTCTCGCCGCCATCTCCTGAATCCAATTCATTTATGGACAGTGAGGCGGAACAATCAGCAATATTAGGAAATTACCCCGCCGATTGGGCCTTAACGGCCTCCATAAAACAGTGCCGGCTCCAAAGAGCTGTCAGAGGGGCTCGGGGGGACATAACAGGACCAGAGGCTGGAGTCATACTTCACAACACCCTGTCATATGTACACACTCTCTCTCTCTCTTTCTCTCTCTCTCTGTCTCTCTCTCTTTTTCTTCCTCCTCCTTCCTCCTGGGGGTGGGGGCTTGAGTCTGAGAGATAATGAGAGACTCTGAGATTAAGGGACTGGGTCACAGTGGCCAAACCAAGTGGCTGTAGCCAAGGGCAGGTACACAACAAGGATAAGGAAACCAAAACACCACTGACCAACTCACAGTCTGTGATTTTTGTGATGTATTACGTTGCAACAGCGTTGTGTGAGCATTTGGGTGATTGGAATAGAGGCATACAGGTTGGTGTGCTGTGCGTGTATAGTATTAGTAAACCTCCCTCCCGACTGTTGACTGGGAGCCTGGGCTTTTCCTCAGAGCCTCCCAATCTGAGGTTGCTGTGAGGTCGGGGATTCAAGCCACAGGCTGGACTGCGTGGGATGATATTAGTTACATACACATTAGTACATACCGTCGGAGTTTGCCATCCTCTGTCTGTACAGGGACTCGTTCTTCCAAATGTCCTCCTCACTCTCAGCCACCAGGAGAGAGTTGCAGACATGGCTGTCATGCAGGTCCTGCAGCAGGAGACGCTGTGGAGCAGAGAAGGACAGACCAGGGTGGCACCTCTCAAACCAATGACCAATAAATGGACAAAGACAACGAATGAATAGCCACACACGGCACATGTAAAACTGCTAATGACTGCTAATGTAAAAAAGAACAAAAAAGCCAAGCAAATCTAGCACTGTTCCAATCTACCACAAACTACCACATTTATTGTGGCTAAACAGAGAGAGCCAAATAAACATACAGATAGTAAATCACAGAGACACTGGCTTCTCTGAATACAGCTTAATATTTCCAAACCCCATACGGGATAAAGAGGCACAACACCTTTTCACTAATAATGTTAGCAGCCTCTTCAAAACCATAGACTGCCGGGAGTAGCGTTGACATCTTCCCATTTTCCCATGCCCTAAGGCCCTTATTTCCTGCTGTCTAATGCAGAGATGGCCTCCTAGTTACCTGGTTGACGATGCGGCAGATCTCGCCGATCTTCCTCACAAGCAGCTGATGGAGCCGCAGGTACTCAGGGATCTCCTCCTCTTCGTCCTCCCCTGAGCCTCCTCTTCCTCCTCCTTCTCCTCCTCCCTCTTTCAGACTCCTGCAGACAGGGGGCCCGGGGCCGGGAGGGGAGGAAAGAGAAGCAGACTCATTAAACTTGCATGTCAACGCGATGAATAGTGATGAGAGGAGCGAGTCATTTTCATAATAAATGCATGATGAATCGTTAAAACAATTACACGTTGGCTCATTTTGCCTCCGTCTCAGGCACTCTCTGCACCTTGAGCATTAACCTGTCAAGCAAGATTGCAATAACACTGAGTTCACGGGTTCGTGTCTCACAGAGCTCAAGTACTGATCAAATGTAGACCTAATAGACCTACCTTACCTAAACTGTACTGCACAAGCCAGCCACACTGGGAAAAAAAGTCTGTTTAAGGCTGTTTGCAAAATAAATGGAAGCAAAGTTAAAACTCAATTGAAGGTAACTTACAGCCTGTTATTTTTGCCAGGCCAAGGTTGTTGTTTGACCTCAACAGCCAATCAAATGACATACTTTTCTCCTACCAAGCTCCTGAAGCAATGTATTGATTGGTTAGACTACTGTGTAGTTTGGTCAGACTCACTTTATTTCCCTGTTTACAGAGGCAGATCTGTCAGTGAGTGTACACAAAACAGACAGCTAGAAACCATGAGGATCAATTACCAGACCAGTAAGTGTCTTAAGAGCCATTCAGACCAGAAACAACAACTATCAAGATAACGGCAACTATAACGACGGTAGCATCCACACTCACCAACGGTAACTCTCTGCATGTCAGTGAGTGTAATATCTAAAATTTGATGGTTTGTGACAAGCTTTCAGCTTTTTATCATTCTCAAAATTGGTCTGAAATGAATCCCAACAATAATGTTTCACATGTCATTATTTTGATTGGAACAGCTGAACAAGAATGTAGCTTGTTTGACCCCAAGCATCAGTACATTTCAGTCTATCTTCAAGCAGCAATCTGTTGCAGGACAAAACAGACAGACCAAAACAGCCTACAGGAAGTGGTCTCGGCTTGTTTCCAAACAGGCTCTACTGTGGTACTTTCTGTCTGGAACGTCTGTCAAGCAAAAGAGGTCTGAATGCCATGAAAGCCTTTCAGTGGAGAGTCTCTGTGTTCTAGGCCAAAGACAGACATGGATATGGCTATGAATGTACTATACCTTGAGTGGGAGAAGACCTCCACCCGGTCATGGTGGATCTTGAGGAGGAGCCAGAAGTCGGGCATGAGGCGACTGTGGGTCTCTTGCTCGTCCAGGGTGGGACTCTCGCACTCAGAGTCGCTGCTTCCACCGTCATAGCCTGACGAGCACCAAAGGCATTACGCTCAGCCATTACCACAGTAATGAAGGTGGATTAGAGACACTTAAACACAGGCTAGCACACTCAGGTTTGAATGAGCAGAGAGAAGATGAAGTAGCTGCTGGCTTGGAAACAGTGGTTCATTTTACGGGGGAGGTGAGAAAATCGTTCAGAGACAAAAATTTAATTTGTACAATTTTTCCCCTCTTTCACCACATGAGCAATCACTGAAGTAAGACATTTAGTATGTGGTTTAGAAATCCTGCCTCGTCATTCGTACTATTCATCTCTAACACGTAATGAGAACAAGAGGCAAAACACTTGTATATGGTGCGTAAATTGTGATATCACAGACTTATAACTACTTTTAAACTGGAACACTAAGATTGCACATGACATGGCAATTAGTTAGGGATAGAATGACTTTTGTTTAGTCTACTTTGGCCTGCTTTGACTGGAAAGAATAATTGATGAAATCAGTGGTTTAAAATAGCCTCCTTTATGTGCAGCTATTAGTGTCTGATTACTTTGCAAACCAGTGTTAGCTGATAACTTTGAAACACTCCTGTAAGACTGACATTGTAGACAGGTCATGACAAGCAAATCTAATAGATTGAAGAAAGTCAAAAAAGGTGACTGACATCTGAAAGTCCATACAAACAGAGACTGGGTCCAAATTATGGGAGCAATACTGTTCATTCCAAACTTTAACTGAAACGAATGGATTCCAATAATGCCCACAGCTCAGTAAGTGATAAGCATCTGACGATGTGGTAGAGACAGACTGTCTGAGCTGGAGGCTAAGCGAAGGTGTTTTTCTCTTACCCAGCATGTCGGAGTCCAGGCTACCCTGACTGGACACCACGCTCTGCACGCGACTGGGCCTCAACTTTCCACTGCCTGTGGACACATGGTAGAAGACAAGACACAGGATTTCACTTTAGATTATATGCTCTACACCACTGACTGGGGCCAGCACTTAAGAGAGCACACAGTCCCACCAGATCTGTCTTCTCACTCAGAAAACCAGTCCCCCTACGCTGCTACGCCAGTCAGAACGCCACCAGGGCAAAAAAGTGGAGTTTAGCGTGAGCGAATTGCGGTGTGTGTCAGAGACCATCAGGGCAGTGTGTTCCACCAGGGGAGGGGAAAGACAGTGAAGTGAAGAGAGAGGGATATATATATAGAGAGAGAGTGATGGAGTGGGAAAGGGGGAGGAAGAAATTTGGCAGGAGAGGAAGGTAGAGAGAGAGAGAGAGAGAGAAGAAAAAGAAAACAAGACAAATTTAGTGACCTATAGAGAGGGTAAGACAGTCACAGGAAGAGAAAGACATTAACAGACAGAGAGGGGGTTGAAGGAAAGATGATGGTGAGGGAGAGAGAAAGAGAGACAGAAAGGGAGAGAAAATAACAGAAACAGAGAGATAGAGACAGAAAGGAAGAGGGAATTAAAATATTTGAGAGAGCGAGATAGAGAGACAGAAAGAAAGAAAGAAAAAAAGAGAAAGAGAAAGAGAAAGAAAGAGAGAGAATGAGAGAAGAGAGAGAGAGAGAGAGAGAGAAACAGAAGCACGTAGAGCAGGAAGGCCTGGGAGGAGAGGGATGTGCGGTGCGGTGAACCCGAAAGCTCACACTCTCCCCGCATGTCAACATCTGTTCCCATTTTGCCTCCTGCCAGCAGGTAATCCATACAGAGCACCCTGGAGAGCTGGCTGGCTCCCTCATAGCCGCATCCGCCGCTGCCACTGATGCTGCTGATAGTGCCACGGCAACGGCTGCCATCACCGCCGCCGCCTCTACCGGGGTCTCAGGAGGCAGATGCTTTCAGGTAGTCGCCGGCTGGATGGAGCACTAGCTGTCTCAGGCACGACTTGCTGCGTTTAAAAAGGGCACCGTGCCCTTTATGGAGGCATCCGGCAGTTAGTTTGGGGCATCGCGTTCTGCAGGGAGCGCCTCTAGCCCGCTGGCGCTCTGCCATGTCGCCCAGCAACCAGGCGGCACGATAACAGGCTCAGCTCATAAATAATATGACTCGGTTCTGCTTGGAATGGGCTTTTGCGTAGAGGGATTGCGCTTTCAGGAACGCACCGTCCTGAGGGATCTTTTTTTTTCTTGATAGTGGAAATACTTAAGAGTGTAGAAACAGAAGTTGGCCATGACAGATGGTTTATTTCCAGAGACATACTGTTGTATATAACCTTCTGTTCTTACAGCATACCAGTTTAGTATAGTCATCCTACTATTATACAACAACTGGCTCAAGGAAATAGTGAATTCAATTCAATTCTGTTTTATTTATACAGCGCCTTTTACAATAGTATTGTCTCGTGGTGCTTCACAGAAGGAGCACCCAAGAGCAACAGGGGCAAGGAAAAACTGCCTTATGTTTAGTTAGTCTAGGAAGAAACCTTGGGTAGATCCACGACTCAAGGGGCTAACCCAACTGCCAGGGGTCCTGCAGGAAAGTTGCCTATGGTTTTAGCTAAGGTTCATAATAGTTCCAGAGTATTATCCCACTTTACATTACATGGTAGTCAGTCCATAGGTGGTTATCAGGAATTATGGATGGACAATTTAGCAGCGGCCAGACATAGTGTCAAACTCAAAGGAGTGAGATGGGTAATGGGGGTAACAATAAGGGTCCATTTGACAGTAAATTAATTCTTTCCCCAAATTTCAAGTGTGATAGCTGTTAGTTTCTTGTAGAATGAGAAAATCTTATTATTGCTATAAACAGGCCTCTTCAAGAGCAGCCAGAGTATAAAAACTGAAATGAAAACTTCAAGCCAAAGAATGTTTTTAGCAGTTCTACACCCTAGTGTTCTGGAGGCCTTGTGGTGACCGATACTCACTGTGTGTGGTAGACTGCACAGATTCGGCCAGGCTGATGGTGGAGGGGGTCTTGGGGGGAGAAGTGTGCTCAGAGGAGCGGTCCGTGCTGCTGCTGGCCTGGAGCTGCGTCGTGCTGCTATTGGCTGAGCTCTGGGAGCGCGCCTCCTCCGAGTCCGGGCGGCTCAGGGGCTTCGCCCGACCAGCTTCCCCGCTAATGGTCTCAGATGTAGGGATCTGCTCACTTCCAACCTCCCCTCCTCCTCCAGCTCGGCCCTCCTCCTCCTCCTTCCTCTCCTCATTCTGAGTCTGAGGAAGGTACAAACACAGATTTACAGGGAATAGCCAGAATGACACTACACCATACACTACACTACATTCACTCTCAGCTCATTCCATCTCTCCTAAGCCACTTATAGCTCAGAATGTGTGCATTGTGTCTGTAAGTAATCCCTCTGTATTGAAACCACCTTCATGTTGAAAGAGGTTTACTTTACCAGGTAGAACCAAAATGTTAACACACTGTATATATTATTACATTAGAAACCATGCACTCTGGGAATAATGTAAAGCATATTCCTATAGTAATGATATCAAAAATAAATAAATAACTCTTTTGATCCTGTGAGGGAAATTCGATGCCTTGCTCAAGGGGACTTCAGCCATGGTTCACTGGTCAGGGATCAAAGCGGCAACACTTCGGTTACAAGCCTGAAGCCCTAACCAGTAGGCCATGGCTGCCCCCAGTGGTGCACTATGGTGAATTTCAATATCATGAATGAATTCATTACAAAAAAAAGGGTCCCATGTTGTGTTCTAAGAATGAAAGTTCTAAGTTTCATTAACACTATTAAGTGTATACCTATCAGTAGTCGTGAAGGGGCCTACCTCAGCCTCCACCTCCCTTGTCTCAACCTCAGCATTGCACTCTTGACCTTTGCGTGGGGAGCTGCAATTAGCTGAGGTACTAGCAGACACCTCTGGGTCCGGGCAGTGATTGGTCTGCTCCCTGGAGTAGGCGGTGCTCTCAGAGAGACGCTTGACTGCTTGCAGTCTTTGGGGGTGTAGCCGACTCAGGGACATGTAGTGGAAGTTGTCTTTGTCCCCGTTCAGCACGTAACCTGTGAAGGACAGCCGTCTGAACTCCTGCACGCACACACGCACGCACACACACACACACACACACACACACAAGATGACCACATAAACAGCCATAACGCTATACACACAGAAGCGCACCCATAAACTCCAATCAATATAAGTAAAACTAAAAATGCTTAATGCAAGTGCATCTTCATTAGGTTTGCTATGTTGTTTTTTGATCACAGTGAATGTGAGGTAGATGAGCTGCGGTCTGTTGCACAGCAGACCTCTTTGAACTTCTCCAGCGACTGCTCGGGCCCAAACACAAACTGCAGGGGCACCACCTCGTAGTGGCACCGTGGGCGCCCGCTGGAGTGGCACACGTGATTGGCCACCTTCTGCAGTGTGGAGGTGTTGATGATGCGAGAGTGGCGCAATGCTGACACGATCTCATCCTGCAGCAGCCAGCGGATCTGTGGAGTCGAGGAGACAGAGAGAAAGGGAGACAGAGAGAAAAAGAGAGAGAAACAGAGAGAGAGAGAGGAAAAAAGAGAGAGAGAGAAAGAGAGAGAGGGGGGGGAAGGGCCAGAATGAGAAAGCAAGAGAGCGATGGAGAAAGAGATGGAGACAAGATGGAGAGAAGGCAAGAAAGAGTGTGATGAAGGGTAAATGGTAAGGAAGAAACAGAGATAGAGATTGAAGATGATTGACTAAAATAATTATCCTGATGGGATTTGTAGATCTGTGAGTCAATAAGGCATAAGGATCACAGCCATATGTTGACTTTTATTTAGCCATAATTAGCCATAAGCAATTGTGATCCCACTTTCACTCTGGGATGCACGCACACACACACGCACGCACGCACATGCACACACACACACAAACATACACCCACATACTCTCACACACTCTCAGATACACACTCACCTCGTCCATGGTGTGCAATACTGCTTCTTTGTGTGGAGCAGGCAGTTTGGACAAGGGGTCACCTGAGACACTGGAGGACATGGAAATGAGACTATTGAAATTCAGCCATGTCTACTTATGTGGCATCATAACAGCACTGAGCTCTGTCCGAACGCCCCTCACAGAGACCACACCATTGAGACATCAAAGCCTTTGAGCCTCACCAATCAGAATACTGTATAATGTGGCTAATCTTGGCATGAGGCTCTTTCTCTCTCTCTCTCTCACACACACACACACACACACACTTTACGGCCTGCCCCACCCCATTCATTTTTCATAGCAGCTCAACCTCTTCCCCAAACACTTGCGCAGGAGCCTCGGGGCATCCTCATACGCATGCACATCCTCATCCTCATCTTCCTCCTCCTCCTCCTTTTCCTCCTCATCTCATGCCCCCACTTCCCACCCTGAGCCGTTACTTCTCAAGGCAACCCGTGACCTTTGACCTACCCGTCCATGCCGACGCCCCGCAGGTCCAACGCCCCCATGAGCTCCTCGTCGGAACGGTAGGACGAGGGCTGGCCAGGAGAACGGTTGAGAGACACGCTGGACTCCGACGTGTACCTGCACACAAAAAGCACGGATGAATTGGGGGGTGAGGGGGTGGGGGTGTTGGGGGAGCGGACAGAAAGGAAAGATGGATGGGAAGAGATAGGAATAAAGAAGATATAATGAAAAAATGAAATGGCAAAATGTGTGAAAAAAACGAAAGAAAGAAAGTGAGAGACAGACAGACAAAGGTGGGGAAAAAGAAATATGGGAGAGAAAAGATTCAGTGCACTCATTCATACCGTGAGTGTGTGTGCCGGCCAAGCCCCTCTTAGACAGGTCATGCGTGTTAAAAGTGGATAATTCTGCTCTATTGATTTTGGATTTCACCTGTTATGATGGAAGTCTGAAGGGATGACCTCTATCTCCAGGGGCAACGTCAGCACAAAGATGTCCAGGGTAACCGAAAGGTCGCCAAGGTCAACCGACTGAAGGGACTCTTTGTCCTCCAGGCAAGAAATAACCTCTCCTGTAAATAATGTAGGAGCCGAAAAGGCCAAATGAGACAAAAAAACAACATCTCCGCGGCAACTCGGTGGCATGGTGGCACTGCAAACCGCTGACAAGAGACACTGCTGATTATTTGAACACAGAATGTTCACATAATCGGCACTTGAAGGAGTTCAAACTGTCAAACACTTGAAAGAGTTCAAACTGTCAAAACTTAAAAGACTCTCAAGAAGAAAAGCAATAAGATGTTAGCCCTGAAGGTGAAAGGGGTCCGGTGTTTGTTAATGAGGAGCGCTCAAAATTGGATAATTAGCCGCTTCTGGAATAAAATGCCTCACACACACACACACACACACACACACACACCCACACACACGCATTAAAGCAGACAAATTGATCTATCATTTCAAGCTTTTATAGAGCTCATTTTGAATGAACAAATGTGATCAAATCAAATAATTTTAAAGCAGCTGAGGCAATTCAAATAAAGCACCAAAGGAAGCAGTGTGTGTGTGTGTGTGTGTGTGTGTGTGTGTGTGTCTCACCCAGGCAGGTGGGCAGTGTGTGTACGGGCATGGATCCGTGGCTGTTCTTGATGTTGACAGAGCAGGTGAGATGGACAAACAGCGGAGGCATCTCTGGCTGCGGCCCCTCTGCCTCCAGCAGCGAATCCCCATCCAGGATGCTGAAGGAGTCCTCGTCCTGGTTCACAGTGTTGGAATCCGACAGAGACTCATCCTCGCCCACAACACCACCACCACCTCTGCCCGTGGCACCGCCAGCGCCCGTCCCTTCCTCCTCCCCGCTGATGCTGCCCTGCACATCTGACCGCCGGCCGGCCTGCTCAAGGTACTCCACCTCCAGATCAGTGTCGCTCTCTGTCACGATGCGACAGCCAGACATGGTCTCTGAGGGACAGAAGAAATGAGATTAAATGTGACTGTGCCTAGCTTTACATCCTGTAATGTCCAGACAGTCATGCCTGCATTCTCTTTCAGTATGAAATATGTTCATGGGAGAGCTTCTGGATGATTATTAATCTTGATTCAAGACTGGGACTTGTGGGATTGTGCTGTCGGTAGGAATAAATAATGGTACAACACAGACTTTATTTGCAAACCGACAGCTACAGCTACCTGAAGGGGGCACAGCAAAATGACACTTAAACAGAGTTTCCTTGCTCTCATCAGTTAGCGCTGGCTGCTGTTTTGCTATTTGGTCTACGCTGTACCAACATTTCTCAGTGTTATTAGCAAGTAACCTCGACCAACAGGGTGATGATTCTAGAATGCTGCTTTAGACTTTAGAACTGTCAGGAAATGGAATATGAATGTAAGTAAAGGTGGAGCTCTTTTTGAAGGGATGCTCTTTGGACAAGGTCCTTTTCCTCAGCTGAGAGTGATTCAGCTGCGAGCAATTCATCTTCTGCTTTTCCCTTTTCCTTCACCGGGGTCAGTTTACTGTAGGTGTGTTGCATTGACTCATGGAGATAAATGCACTGCGTGAATACTGCTCTCAGTAGTCCAGAGAACTGGTCAGTGGACAGAAGGAGAGGTGATGAGGAGGATTGTGTGTGTGTGTGTATGTGTGTGAGTGTGAGTGTGAGTGTGTGTGTGTATAGGAGGGGGGGGTTGAAACGTTTCTCACCATCCTCCGTGGCCAGCTCAGCTTCGGAGACCTCCATCTCTTCACTGGGTCTTCTCTCCTCCTCACACTCGACATCGTCCTTCATACACACACACACACAAACTTCTGAATAGAAGCCAAAGTCCAAAGCAGCAACAGCAACAGCCAAGAAGAGGTTAACAACCTCCACCAGAAAAAAAATAAGGCCAAACTGTATTTGTCAACACACACCTCCTTCTTGGCTGATGGCAGACAGTAGAAGAAATAGTGTGGGTTGGAAGGCACTGTCTTGAAGTACTGAGCTCCAATCTCCATGAATTTATCCTGTTCCAAACCATATGGAGAACACATATCAGCACTTAATTAACACTTAATTGTCTGCCATTTCTTACTGTCTTCTAATTACATGCATTTCAAAGGTCAACCTGTACCATTGCTGCAAGGCTCTAATTCAACTTAAAAAAAAAAGAAATTGCAGTGAGACCTTGACTAACATCCGTTTTCTAATACTATAGTTGGTTGGTAAGAGGCAATTGCATTGCAGACAACAAAGTAGCTAACTCAGCAATTACGGCTTTGTGAAATGAACCTCGGGCTAACAAGGAGGACGTCTATGAGTGACAGTGACCAATTCTGTAGACACATAATGTGAATCAGACAAAGGGAAAGTGTAGGACAGGAAAGAGGCAGTCTGGCCATTTTAGACATCGAGTTGAACACAGGCCTGATATTCACATGTCAGGACTGCTGGATAATCATGTGATACAGGCTGGAACAAAAGATTCTTTTCACTCTTGATTCATTTGCTGGTTATTATAATTTGTTATATAAAGTGTGAAAAATCTAAATCAGTGTTTCCCAAATCCCAAAGTTGTCCCAAAGTCCCAATGTCCTAATTTTTTTACCCCTGACTGATATTCAGTCAGAAAAACAAATGTAAAAATCTGAGGATTTTACTTTTTTCAATAATCATATATAAATATTAAAAATGATCATAGCCACCTGTATAATCTTGTGGAGATCTGGGTACACCTCACATTTTTGCTGAGCGCTAAGCAGAGACAGAGGGAACTCTGGGACACAGGAGGACTTTTGCTCGTCTGCGGCGAGTGGGGAGGTGGGGTCTGACGACAGCTCTCTGCTTTCTGCCTCGCTTACATCCTCTTGTTCAACACTGTTGGCACAGAAGCACAAAATGTCAGTGTTATGGCAAACAGCAAAAAAATCCTGCAAGCCTGGCCTAATTAAATATGCCAATTATCTTTAAAGGGGACACACTGTCTGAGAAAGTAACTACATCCAGACAAGATGACAGGAACCGGATGAGCTTCTTTTTCACATCAATAACCAATGTGTCACTCAATTTAAACCTAATTTGATTTAAATCGACTGATAAGTTAACTAAAGCTTTATTAAAACTTTAATAACTATGCAAAATGTATTCACTGATTGAATGCCATAAGCATGATTCTAGGCACAAACATACATGTGTCAGTGCAATGTTCACACACATCAATACAATAAGCGTATACTTTGCGTACACATTCTCACAGTCTGACTCTGCAGACTGTTTAAAATGGGTGTATCTCTAGGTGTATGTCTCCTATATCTGACTATATCTGGCTCACTCAATGCTTTTTTCAAATGCAGTGCTGCTTGAATTGTAACTGATATGAAATGTAATTAATTATTTAGTGCTATTAGCTTCAGCACGTTGTGTTTGTCTACACTGGTGACTTAGATAAAGATCAAGTCACCTTTTATGACCAAATAGTGCAGAAAAACTACTCTGCGTAATTGCGAAGGGTTCTCATACTTTCGAGTTGCACTGTATCAGTGCATGCATTTCTCCCATGATGCATTTTGCACATCACCCACTTGTAAAGCGAGGCCATTTCCAAACACTCAATCCAGCCCTATGATTTGATGCCACTTCTGGATACCTGAAGGAAGAGGAGGAGGCCATGGCAGCCCTCTCCCCAGTGCCATCCTCCTCTGTCTCGCCGATGATGAAGGTGGCGGTGCTGCCGAGGGGCTCTGGGGCCCCTGGCCCCCCGGAGGAGCGGTGGCGTTCCCGGAAGACACGCACATGACCGCAGAGCGTCTGCAGGAAAGACGTGATGTCAATCTCCTGCAGCGACTCCTCGCAGTAGTCCATGGCCGTCAGCACGTCCTGGGAGCTTATACCATACGACTGCTGTAGGCTCCTGTACACACCTAGGAGAGGGAGAAAGGCACACACACACATAAGAATATATATAAAAAAGGCACACAGGCATACAGACATAACCCCAGAAAAACACACACACACACACACACACACACACACACACACACACACACACACACACACACACACACACATGTGCACCAGCATATATATAAAAAACAGACCAAAAAAATGTAAGATTTGACTGAACTGTTTTCCTCAATGGTAAATTGCTATTGTTTCATCAACAGGGTGGACCAGACATTTCAGACATTCAAGTCCCCTGCTATTGACTGAGTAATCTGATCAGACATGAACTTCTTCTATGCAGTTGCTTACCTGTTTGAGACAATATAAACATCCAAGTCCAAATATCACCACCCTGAATTTGACACTTTTGACATTTTGCTCCCTTTGTGCATTTCCTGTCCCTGTTCTCCTCCTACATGTACTTTGGCAGCTTGCTGCCAAGTGTGTGTGTGTGTGTGTCTGCACCCCTGTTTCCCTGAAAGCTGCTCAGTGAACAGAAAAAGCCGCTCAACTTGCTCTGCTGTGAGACCGTACACTTGCTAGGTGCTGTTGATGCGCCGCACTTTGAATAGGGGGATCTGTCAGACTCTCTCTGTCAGCAGCGTCGGCTGTTTTGGCCCGTTTGTCTCCTGACTGACATTTACACACGCGGCTTTGTCACACACACGCACACACACACATACACATACACACACATGCACACGCATACACACACACACACACACACACACACACACACAAAGAGAACAACAGTGCCTGCCATGACAGTTTAAAGACGTCTTTAATTGATTTGCCAGTCAGCAGAGAGGCGGAGGTGAGCGATGGGCTGTCGCTTCTTTTGAGGCCCAATGCCCAGCACTGATGGGATTATCTCAAGGAGAGGGCGATAGACGAGACATATCAGTGCACACGTACACGAAGCGTGCACACACACACACACACACACACACACACACACACACACACACACCAATATACAGACACACACACCCGCAACAACAACCGGGCACACACTAACACAAACCCAAATATACTTTTATATATATACAAATATACTCTTTCTCTCTCTCTTACACACACATGCACACACACACAGACACGCACAAACACAAACATACTCTCCCACCCATCTCATACACACACACACACACACACACACACACACAAATTCCCCAGCTGCTCCCCAGAGGTTAATAATTATCTGGCTGCCTGTCTGCCCATCGAAGCAGTTGTGCTGTGCTGTTCTACTGTGCTGTTCTGCTGGTGCACATGTGTGTGTGTGTGTGTGTGTGTGTGTGTGTGTGTGTGTGTGTGTTGTTTAGACCAGCTCCCAGCATCCCTGTCATTTATCTGTAATAGACTCCTCCTGACTGTTCCGCCTATAGCGGCTAACAGCTATGAGCATATGGCACTTTGCACCTGTATCACTTACTAACACCCTGCTCACAATCCTATAACAGACCACTGCCTCACACACACACACACACACACACACACACACACACACACACACACACAGAGAGAGAGAGAGAGATGCTCTAATGCACTTAAGAAGGCCACATCAACTCACACAAACGTATTCTGATACATTTAAGAATTTCATACGTGGTCGGCTAAGCGTGCAGCTTAATCCAGCACTAAAACTCCCTCCGTCTGTACCCAGAAAAATACCATTAAAAACTTCAGTGTTTTAAGCCTCCAAATTCTAAGGCACAAGTGGATTGTGGACAATAAGTGCCAGCATTAATCCTTGCTTGGCATGGTCTGGCACTGCTAGACTATAGCTCAGGCTCCAATTTTAACCCTAGGGCTACACTGGAGGCGTTAGAGAAGCGTTAAGCTAAGTCCCATCAAAAATACATTGAAGAGACTGGTCTGTTTTTGTGTATGTGTAGCCAGTTCCATTGGTTATAGTGGAGGCTAATTGTTACGGCAGATTCGTTTTAACGCATCCAGTGAAGCCTCCCTGGGATGAAGTCCACAAGCCCTTAGCTAAGAACAGTTTGGAGTGGCAGAACACAGAGCCTTTGGTCCATTACCTACACTACATTTTCAGTTATTGTAATCAAAAATCAACTGAATTCAAAAACTGGTCGATTTTATATTGCACCCATAAAAAATTGGTTTAAGTTCCAAGGCCTAAAATCTCAAAGCCCTTCTAAGGCATTATTGTAAATGAATACAGTCCTATTGTAGGCCATAGTCTAGTCTACTGTATGTTACAACACATGAAGAGTTCAGATGCAAAACCCTCCATGTCCATTTTCAGAAATATGCAAAAATATGATATATAATAATAATAATTTCCAAGTAATCTCTATATAAGCAGCAATTTAAACAATCCAATTGGAAGTGGACTGATAATACAGTTTATCAAAATGATATCAATATAATTCTGTAAATTCATGAACAATTCATGAACAAACTCTTCATATGAATATATGCGTGGTGTGTATCTGTGTAAGTGAGACTGGCGTTCTCACCTCTGACGTAGCTTTGGTGATAGTACTCCTGTAGCAGGCTGCAGTAGTTGGCCAGCTCTTTATGCTTGTGGGGGTGCATCAGCTCTGTCCATGAGGGGGCGCTACCACGTTCCTGAGACTGGGACCTGAGATGGGGTGGAGGTGGGAACAGAGGAAGCATATCCACAGATGCATTCACATGCATTCACACGCGCACACACACACACACACAAACAAACACAAACACACCATCGACCAGCATTAGCCCACACCTGCCAGGAAAGAAACTTTCTCCACCTCCACAAGGGAGATTTCAACTTCTGTGACCTCTTATGTAGGAGGGAGACTTGGTTTAGCCAAGAAGCAGTTAGCTTACACAAAAACACACACCATTTCTCTCTTTCTCTCACGCACACACACCGTTTCTCTCTCTTTTTCGCTCTCTCCCTCTTTCTCTCTCTCTCTCCCTCACACACACACACACACACACACACACACATCATTAAAAACTTGCTCCACTTGCTCATCTCCCTTGCAAAAACACAATTTATCCCTGGGTTCCATGTGGACACCACAGCGTAACTCACTGAAAGCCCAATTGACTCTGCATTACGCATTCATGACCATTTAATCAATTTGCAGCTGCCAGAGGTCAAGGGAAACACAGTGGTAGTTGAGCCAGAGGGGGCCAGTGAGAGGATCAGAAGCATGCAATTAGGTTTATAAGCCAAAGCACAAATGGAAAGCCACATTTTACCACTCCCAAAAATACATAATAATACACATTCGAATATACACACAAACTACATATAAATTTAATGATTTGAAGATGAATGAAGATGGCTTCTACAACTGCTAGTGTTTGTAGAATATTCATGCTAAAGGCCATTTGTCTGTCGTCTGTAAGTGCTGTCTGTACTGTACAAGGGAACCACAGCCTCAGTAAGACCCAAAGAATCAGAAGAGCAAAGAGTGAAATTGGAAAACTGTCCAAACTGAGCAGATCTGGACAGAGTCACCATTTGTTTGGGGTTTTTTTTCCATTTCAGACCCATGCAACACGTAGCCTAAAACACAGTCCGTGCATTACCAAATCACAAGGCCTAAAGCCCACTGCTTGCATCCCATAATAGCCGCCCTCTGAGAGACCACCTTCTAGGAGACGAGAGAGGAAATGACCATTGACAGGACCTGAGGCCTCGCAGGGCAGAATGTCAGAAATGTCCAGCTGATTATGGAGGAGTAGAAACAGCATGGACATAGCTAGAGTACGGCCACTGTGACATCCTGTGAAAGCGATCGTTTACGAGTCTCCCGTAATGAGATCACAGAGGCTGACAGACTGGGTAATGAAGCACATTTGACCAGAGATTTAATAAACTCTCATGTCCTGTCAATGGTGTTTGCAAGCAACGGCTGCAGCCTGCCCTTTCCAGTCAAGCTTCCTGCTTCCTGCTTGCTGCGCCCCGCAACGTCCCCTCCCCAGCCACACAGAGTTCAGATCTGAGCGCAAAACACACAAGGAGGCGTCCACAGGCCCAGAGAGCAGAACTCCCCCAGAACTGGCCCAGACATGGGCCAAATGCAGCCCAGTCATGGCCTTCCTATTGGGAACTACATCCACCAAGGGGTTCTACTCCCAGAGCCTGCGAAAACCACCCTTTCCACTCTGCACCCCATCCATGAGCATCACCACAACACTCCCCACACCCAGCACACCCACCACCACAGCCAGCCATTCTCCACCATGCCTCTCGCCTCTGCTGCGAGAGAAGGGTGGAGAAGCTGGAGGAGGGTGGAGTGGAGTGTGGCGGGGCGGGGCGGGATGGGGAAGGACAGGGGCGGAGAGGCACAGCGGGAAGCAGAGAGCAGTGCTACCTGAACTTCATCTGCTGATACAGTTCCCAGGAGTCTGCATCTTGAGGTCTATTCTCACATCAAAAAGGGAGAAACACAAGAGGCAAGAGATTGCAACATTAGGGCCATGTGCTCACAACCTGCCATCACCATCTGGCAGTCGTCGGCTAACACTGGGAAAAACAACACTGGTAACACTTAAGGCAAATGTTCTGTCATCAGATCTAATCCATTCCCAGATAACAGACGATAGCATATCCAATCATTATTCATCGTTTATTGATATTACTATTCATTTTACCATTACTGGAAATTGTTATGACAAGAAAAAGATTGCTCAATACAGCAATAAGCCAGCAAGGCCTCAAGCATTATGATTATTGTCATAACAATGAAAACGAATGATAATTATGATGATAACGATAACGATAACTATACACTTGCAGATCATCACAGGAAGTTAATAATGAAATGTTACGTCAGTGTTTGCCATCTGCCATGACATGATTATGCCATGATTGTGTCATTCCCCTAAAAGAGGGCTTGTGACTTTTGCGAGCCGGCTAATGACAACAGCTCCACAGGCATGCTGGGAAAGGCCTTGTGAGTCACGATTTTACAAGTCTACTTCTGGGGGTAAATTTGAGATTTTCCATGGAAATCCAGCCTTTGACTTAGGCCAGGATTAGAGATAATCCCTGTCTGGGAAATCAGTTCAAAGGGTCCCACACAGCCGACGGGCGGTGTGCGGGGCTGGTCTGGTATGGGTGAGGGACTGAGGAGGGGAAAGGGATGCAATGTTTTGGGGGTGTTACCTGAGGAAGACATCTCGCGGATGGCGGCCGGCATTTGGGTTGACCAGCTGCTCCTTCAGGGAGTCCAGTGAACAGTTGTAGATATAGACAGGGCAGCGGGGACGTGCGGCATCTCCCGAGCTCTGCTGCGAAGCCTGACGGCTGAAGGTGATGTGGAGGTCACGCTTTTGCGGCTCAGAGAACTGAACACCATCTCGCTCCTCTGTGGTTCAGAGGAGTACACAGACACAAACACAGACACACACACACACACAGCACAAACAGAACAGAGTTCACACACACAGCTCGGGGGTGCAAAGATAAAAGTGGGGGGTCCAAACGAAGATTTCAAAGAGACGAGAGGATGCTGTGGTGACAGAAGGAGAGGCTGATGGAGAGCATTACTGAAAATAACAGAATATAGACTAAGCCATTAGCTACAGTATGCACTGTAAGACCTGTCTGTTTACATTTGCCAACACATCTACCATCTGTATTTACATCTAACATTACTGGAGACGCCTCCAGCCAGAGTAGAGCCAAAATGCCTTGGTGTTTACTTGTCAGATATAATAGTTATTAACATTCTATCACAGCTGAAGCACAGGATACAGTTCATTACCAACCTACCACAACAGCCCTTAATTGCCGACAGCCCAACAGGTTCTTTGGTAACTGTATTCAATCCTAGCAATACTGAGTATCTCCTCAGACACCCCCCACCCCCCACAGAGCCCCCCCCCAATCAACACAGCACTTTACATACTATACCCCCAACCCCAGCGCCCCTATAATCCCGCCCCCCATGTTTGTGACAAAAAATTGAATCATTGAATCCAGACATCTGAGGGATAGAGCCCTCACCTGGGCCCGTGGTTACGCTGGGCTGCTCTGAGCCTAGGCTGCCCAGTCCCTCTAGCTCTGTGGCTGGGCTGCCAGGGGACAGCAGCGGGGAGTAGGGCCCCTGGGTGCCCATTGAGTCTGCCAGCCCATTGACAGAGCCAGAGTGGGTCTGGGAATCCGTCTGAGACTGGTTGAGGGTGTGCTCATCGTCTTGGAAACTGCCATTAGCCATGAGCTCCGTCTCCATCCCTGACGACGTCAGGATTTGCACGTCTGCATGAGACAGAGTACAGTGTTAGAATACTACAGCAACACAGACTGCTAATGCTCACATATTGATATGAGAGCAAGAGGTCATAATAGCAGAAATAGCACTGAAAGGATATTTCACTTCACCAAATTAAGTGTTACACAGCTTCATTTTTCTTTAAACTGCTTGGGTAAATCATGGGGATATAATTACTTGGATTAAATGGTAGTCTTCAGGTCAACTACTTGAGCTACAGTACTTTTAATGTTTACCACCACATTATTAGTTAACACGGATTTAAATACTTCAACTGTCTCGGTGGGAGGGATTAAGGTTGGGAGGAAGGGTGTAATCTGGAACTGAGTCATGGTGGGATAATCCACTCAAAACTGCACACATTTCTACTCAATCTCACTGAGGTAATCCATATTAGGTCTTCCTGTCGGTGTGCTGGGAAATAAGTTCACCAAGAGAACGTCTGTGACCAAAAAGCTATGGTGTCTTATGTCTCTATTCTTTTTAGTTTTTTTTTCCTCCTTTCGGGAAGAAAATATCTTCTTTAACATTCCGCTGGCCAGATCATATTATGTTACACATTCTAACAAACCTAATACAGTCTCTTACTGGCATGAGGTCGGGTATAAAATATTTATATAATGGCAGATTCCATTTCTGGATGATGTCCTCATCAATACCATCAATCTCCCTTTGTGATGACAAGAACGTTAATTTAAAAAAAGTAATCTCATTTTCTTTACCGGTAAAAGTGGCTGGTAGAAAGGTGAGAAAGATTTGCTGGGGGTTCACATATTTGGCGTAACACTTCCACTGGGGCGTGGAGCTCTCCCCTTTCCCCTCCGGTGGGGGCTCTTCGTCCACAAGCTCCGCATTGCTGAAACTCTGTCATGGAAACACAGGAGTCAGACAGAGAGAGCGCGAGCAAGCCGGCGAGCAAGTGAGCGAGCGAGTGAGAGAGGGGAACACATGTCATCACTGAGGGAATCACAATGGGCCTCTCAGAAGGTCCCACTGGAGGGATTAAGAAAAATTTTAATTTTAATCACTGTTTTAAGCGTTTCACACGGAAGACACACTCGTCAGGTGAATTCTACTTGACAGTCGTACATCATCCCTGATGCACATTTTCCCCCTGAAAAAATCCCTAGATTATCTAATGTTACCCCAAACAAGATTAAGAAATCTTGGCTGACTGTGCAAAGCCGACTCACTGTGACAGCAAGTTCCTATTTATTTGAATATCTGCCACAGCCCTGGCTTAACACTATGTATAAAAATGTATTTTCGCATGCCTGCATACAACCAAAGTAGAAATATATGCTTGAGAATATGTATAAAACCAAAGTAGAAGTAGACACTTTCTTTCATTTTAACAGACACACAACTGTCAACCAGCCTGCTGGTGTAAGTTGCCATGCAAAATTAACCTGTAAATTGCGGGTGTAAGCACAAAATTAATTTGTGGCATTGTGGTGTAGGTTGACGTGCAAAGTTCACCTGTAGCGTACTGGTGCAAGTTTGTGTGCAATGTTCACCTGTAGCGTGCTGGTGGAGCCAGTGACTTCTTTGCTGCTTCCTATGGTGTGGAGGGACATGACCGTGTCCTGTCTTTCCGGGGGCTTCAAACACTCTTCTGGACACAGAAGGAAAAACATTATATCCACACACAGGTCTGCTGTACAATCATGTGCATATTCATGTATATACAGTAACTACACATCCCTATATTCATATATGCATCCATATCGAACATGATGTCTGTGCCTCCGCAACCTTCAAATGACACTCAAAATTGTTTACTTTCATTTTTTTAAGGTGCACTGTAGACAGGTTAACCACGTGAAAAACATTATTTCACATTCAAGATTCCTGTCTTATAACATTAACACAGCATACCAGTCTGTGCAGGCTATTTGAGATCTTAAATGTACACTGCACACTACAAGGCACAACAGGCAACCTGTGATGCTGTTTAGGTTAATTTACCAGCATTGTAGTTACTTAGATGGTTCAATGGTTGATTCAGGATTTTTATTATATGTCATTATACTAGTATAAAAGAGAGGTAAAAGAAAAAAAATTCACAGCCTTGCCTGGCATGCCTTTAAGCAAAGCCACAGAATTTAGAGTTCAAAATCAGCTGAGTTACTAGATATTTGTTCATAATATTGAATTTACCCTAATTAAGGCCATTATGACCGAAACTCAGAGAAGTACTAGTACTTTAATCTAATAACCAAGTGACATTACAGGCTTTTTACACTGATTACTACTAAATGATTTTTCTACCATTATTAAACCATCAGGCTCCCCAAATTAAACAGCACTAAAGGGACACCCAGGGCCTCAGTTTAAATGACTAACATAGTGCAAGAGTCTTTTACATTGACCAAACTTCATCACATGGCACATTGGAGAATTAAATTGCCTAGGATCTTACTTCTGCCATTACTTTGACTAATTGTATCTAGTTATTAAATTGGCTTTAGGCTTGCCTTAAGAATTAGCACTTTTCCAGTTATTTCAATTAGGGACACAAACACCCTGCTCCCAACACATACAGTACATGCGTCAGTTACAAACTATCAATTGACAGAAATTACCTTTGATAACAGGCAGGGAGAAAGGAGCCACATGACCGTCCCTTTCCCTGTCCAGGATGTGATGCATGAAGGTCACATGGTCTGCGTCGGCCAATGGGATCTCACGGTCGCTGAGGTCCTGCTGCAGGGAGCTATGGAATAAGCTGAGCAGGAGCTCATTGGGCAGAGAGGGAGCGCTCTGGAGTGCTTCCTCATTCTCTGCTGAAGGAAGGGACGGAGGGAGGAAGGAAGGAAGAGAGAGAGGGAGAAAGGAAGAAACGGACGAAGAGACGGATGGTAGGGAGGGAAGGAAGGGAGGGAGGGAGCAAAGGGAAGGGAGGAAAGAAAGATGGAAGGGAGGGAGGAAAGAAAGGAGACATTCATCCAATGTATTGTCCTCTATACATCATTGCAAACAAGCAGCAAAAGACTAACAAGGTTTACATGTGCAAAGCAACTCTTTTACAATTAGATTTTACAATTTAATGTATCCATTGTGGAGATGCTTTGTCTTACACACCGTATGTGTGTGTTTTCCGTCTTACTCCCCATATGTGTGTGTATGCTCCTTAACCACACACTTATGACAAACAACTTTTTATTACAAATGTGATGACATCTTCTGTACCTCTGCTGAGAGTGAGAAAGAAGATCTCAATCTGTTGGCACTTAGGTAGAAGCTTCATCAAGTCGAACTGAAACGGCACCGTTTGGATGCTCTCATTATTGTCAGGAACTTCGCCCGCTTTAAAACACAGACAACAGCAAAGGACCAAAACGTTAGAACAGAGTGGCTATTCAGGTTCAGAAACAGAAGAGATGTCACCTGTATAAAATCTATAAAATCTACATTTACATTTACGCATTTAGCAGACGCTTTTATCCAAAGCAGCTTACATTTTGTCAACTATCAATTGTTTAGGGGCAGTCTCCCCTAGAGCAACTTAGGGTTAAGTGCCTTGCTCAAGGGCACAACAGTGGCAGCTGGAATTCGTACCCACAACTTTTCAGGATACTTGCACGCTAGCCAAGTTCCCTAACTACTACGCTGGATAGAGTGTATCTATCTAATACAATCTATAATTCTTAAATCACCAAAATGGAACACTCACCAGCAGGGTCCTTGGCAGCACAGAAGGGGTAAACATGCTCCTTATTCTGGCACAGCTGACTCAGGTACTCAAAAGTCATCATGGTGGACATGCACGTCACGTCTCGGGGAAATATCTGGTGAGGTAAACAGAAAGGGACACTCAATGGCTACTTCCATTTTCCATGCAGTGGCACAACAGGTCAATGCCTGGAGTATACATATCCTTAGCATATCATATTTTCTCATCACCTGCAATGGTGCATAGTTAAATACTGCTACAGACAGCAATAGTTAGGCTAATTTTATCACTGTTACCATGAGATTTCATGAAAGATATTTATATCACATAAATGTAAACATAGAAGTAAACACACAACCATATAAACACACAAACATGTCTGTACATCTGAGTTATGCTGTCTGTTATATAAATAATTAGACAATAACTGCATCGTTACTAACTGCCTGTGGAATCTCCTGGTAGGTGAGGCCCAGTAGGTGGCGCTGTTGCTCCAGGGTGCTGAACACCGTCCCACTCTGAGGCTCCACCCAGCACTCTGTCACCAAGTTCAGCTCTGTGTCCACATCGATGGCCTCTACCTCAGTGTCATTATCATCATCAGTGGAGAAGCTTGGGGGGGGGGTCAGAGACAGAGCGAGACAGTGAGTAGAGAGAGACAGTGTGGGGTACAGTGGTAACTTGGCTGGACAACAACCAAAATATAGCACAGCTCTTTACAAAGCCACTATAGAATGTGTTTATTAGTGTGCCTGTGTGTGAGTGTGTATGTGTGTATGTGTGTGTGTGTGTGTGTGCACTGTATGTGTGTACGTGTGTGGTGTGTGTTCACTAATCATGGATGGGACAAATGCCAAGGGAGAGAGAGAGATGAAGGAAGAGAGTGTGTTCTATGTGATCCACCACAATATCACAATTCAGGTTGACTCACCTGTCCTTGGTAGATGTAGAGTGAGGGGGGAAAAGGATGTATTGCACTATGCAGGTGTGACTTTCCTCCTCCATGGCAACGGGCTGGCCCTGTGGTAACATGGCAACACACACACACACACACACACTGCATCATTACAGGAGAGCTCTTAGCAAAGAGCTCTTAGCAATACTGAAAGACTGATGATGCATACACTAGGAAACTTTCTGCAGGCTACTGCTTGGCATCATTAATCAGAAAGGGTGTTAATGCAGCGCATGTCATTAACATCAACAAGTCATTGCAAAAACTCATTAGCGTCACTGGGAGCCTTTTTACTTCTCACGGCTGGCTTTTAATGCAAGTGCCAACCAAAATATTTCCTTGTGCATCCAACCCAACATCAACATCTTGTGATGAAAACAACAGGGACGCCACAATTCTCAATCATCAACCTCTTGCCACATGGGGTAGGGGTAGGAATTGACAACCGGGTATCAAGTAGAACTGAGAGAATAGGCTACATTGTAGGTTCAAGTGTTGATAATGAAAACATGTGTAGACTACCATCAGTTCTGTAAGGAATTAATAAGAGAATTGATGAAGAATTGCACCGATAGGCACGATCGATCATGGCATCAATTTTGATAAAATCTTATCAATTCCCACCCTAAGTATTAGAGGCATAAACTTGACACCACTTGTTCTGTGATATTACTATCTGCTCGTGAAGTTCCAGGGTGTTAGAGACCAAGATTTGTGGCCACTCTAAAGCTTAAAACGGCACACGAAAGGTAATGACCCCCCTACGGAGTGCTTGCTGTGATTTGTGCTCTCTCTGGTTGTTATTAGCCTGGGCTTTGGTGTTCCTCCTCCGCTTTAAACACCAGCTGCGCCCCCGAGCATGTGCCCCACAGGACCGCTCACCTTCATTGGAAGCTCCGTCACCATGTTGACGATGCCCTCCCCGCTGGCAGCGTAGTGAAAGCCCTCGGAGATGCGGATCCTGCACACAATGACAAGTTGGCCTTTTAAAATTCACATCACAGGAAAACGGCACACAAAAGCCACAGAACAAGATGAGACTATGAGGATATTAACCCTTCTGCAGGGACAGTCAACCCGTGTGATGAGCCTAGAACACTGAATGAACTGTGTCACTGATGGATGCATTCTTTTGTTAGAATGTTATTACATTGCTCAAAACTCCCCTGCTGAAGAGTTCATCAACTCATCTATCGTGTAGCACACACACAACTGCTGGATGTCAGAGGATGACATCATTTGCTTTACCTCAATTGCACAGCCTGTGGAAACACAGGGATTGTGTACATGGTAATTTTGCAGATATTATTTTAAAAAAGGGGGGTCACTGCCTTAAAAGTTAATCATACACACATTCTAGCTACTAAAAAGCACTGATTAAATCTTTTAATCTGCTTACTGTGGTTCCTTACTGAATGAACCTATTCAATCATGCAGCTATATTGAAAGACTGATGATGCACACACGAGAACATTTCTGCACACCACTGCTTAGACTCAATAAAACCAGTGTTAAAGACAGTGCATGTATTTAACACATACTAAGCACTGCCAAAAACACTGTTTTACAAATACTACACAGATTATTTCTCTCTGTCAGCTCTTCACAGCAGCGTCAACCAACATACTTCCTTGTGCACCAACCCACTCCTTCTGATCCAACAATGCAGAAATAGTGAACAGCTAGGCTAGACTTGGCTAGGCTAGGTTAAAAGCTAACAGTTAGCACACTCACTCGGCCAGCATGGAGAGGATGTGGGCCACAGCCTGCAGAGACACGACGGGGCCCAGCCCGCTCTGCACCGTCCACACCCAGCGCTGGTGCAGGAAGTAGCGCGAGAGTGAGGCCAACGTGGACGAGGCCGTGCGGCCGGCCGCCGAGTTCAGTGGCACGGCCATGTTGGGCGGCTGAGCGAAGGGCTCCATGTTGAGAATGAAGGGCGTGCGGAAGTCAAGTGGGAGCTTCTCGTACCTGCAGATGGGTTCATTCAAAAACACATCAAAAATATCATTCATCTCTCTTCTTAACATGAGAAAAAAAGCCATAACCTTGATTTATAGCCTTGATTACATCAATTCTACAGTAAAAAATATGGTTGTTATTCTTATTTGCATAAACCCCTTTCCTGTGGTTTATACATGGTGCAGTTTATATTCTGGAAACTTCTGTAAATTGAATTCATTCTTCACTGGGTCCTGGAACAAAAATCACATCTACGGTTTACATTTTAATTATGCATTTAGCAGACACTTTTATCCAAAGCCATCAACTATCAATGACTTCAGGGCCAGTCTCCCCTAGAGCAACTGAGGGTTAAATGCCTTGCTCAAGGGTACAACGGTGGCAGCTGGGATTCAAATCCAATTTCTAGGCTACTAGCATGCTTGCCAGGTTCCTTAACCACCACACCACAACCACCCATATACTACACAACAGTAGGAGTGGGGCCATCAGCCAATCACCTGATGAGCAGCTTTTCAAGGGGTTTGTGGAGCAGCACCACACATGGTCTGTCCGACATGGCGGGCTTGGGAGCAGGGAGCGGCGGCGATTTGGAGGGCGAGGTGTTGTTACCCCCCAGAACTTTCCTCTTGGTCTTGGGCGTAGCCTCCTTGTTCATGACCCGGTGGGGGAAACGCAACCTCAGGATCTGCTCTCTCAGCTCATCCACAATCTGTGGGTGTGACAGCAGAGACAGCGGTCATTAGGCAGGTTACCAGGGGAAGTCAGTTAAGAGGAACACGAATGTTTGCAGATGCTGAGATTTGTGTTACGCATAAATACACATCAAATAAATACATAAAATAAATAAATATATAATGAACTTGCACATACATACACAATGGTTCCTGTAATTTTGTCTTCATAATATATCAATATATGTGGTGATTTAATACCACTAATGTAGCGTATGTTTTACCTGTATTACAATGTTGCATTATATGTAGCCTAAACAAACTTTCAGTGCATGTACAGTATAGTGGAACAGGTTGAGTTGATGCAATTTCTACCCACAAGCTTCAGGTCAGCCTTTCTCTATTGACTGAAACTCATTTGGTTCTGCTGGGAGTCTCACCTTGTTCCTGGTGTGGGCCAGGGTTCCAATGGGAAAGCCCAAACGCAGCACCATGCATGGGGCTTTGGAGATCAACCGCACCAGATAGAAGGAAGTGGGCGGCTGATCTGGAGCGCTGTGAAGCCAACAAACGCATACGTCAGCATTTGTGTGTGTGTGTGTGTGTAGGTGTGTGTGTGTATGTGTGTTTCTTTGTGTTATAAGTGTGCGATCAGTGTACTGACGAATTTAAAACAGAAGATAACCTAAGACAACCTAATTTCCCCACTCCCTTAACACGTGTCCATGTTCTCTGGAGAGACTACATTTCCCATGAACCATCTGTACCTGTAGATGAGCTTGACGTAAGAATAGCCCTCCACCAGCACAAAACTGCTCCAGTCGCGCAGCAGGGAGGTGAGTTCTGAGTGAGAGATACGGCACTGGATGGTGCTGAAGCGACCGTTGCTGCCTGCATTGTGCACATGCTTGGGCACAGGCCTACTCACACATGGACACACAGGGACAGACATCAAATACA
>JAIFZK010000023.1:11887500-11915000 GCA_027481765.1 Tenualosa thibaudeaui | reverse complement strand
CGTCTCACACACAGCCACGTCGGGCACACTAGTAACACCATCAGTGATGATAATTATACCTGCCAGAGAGGAACACCTGCATAAACACTGGGCCTGGATTGGGTTTTAAGCCCATACCCCACAGCACACACCCACACCAACACCAACACACACCCATTGCAGTTTTTAGGGGGTTTATCACCATAGGAGCTTCCTCCGCAGTTGCTGAATTTACACCGATGTCTTTAATTCACGCCAGTACATATGGATTTGTTTACAAGGTAAAGGATAGGAACCATCGCTGACAATTTTTCAGTCATGCTGACTGACTGGAAATAAACATAATTTCATGAGGCTCATGTGTGAGCTCTGTTCAGCATAGCTGATTTCTCTGTATTCTGGGCAAACAGTGCAAATGGTGTGTTATGTTCCCAATAACAACATAATTGGCAGTTAAAATTACTGAACTGTTATGTAAAAGGAGTAAAAAAAAAAAAACTTGCATAGGAGACTTTTAACTGTATGTGTGTGTGTATATATAAAGGCTGCACACCTGCGCTGGAGTTTGGGGGCAGGAGCTGAAGAGCAAGGATGCCCTGCCGCACCATGCTGACCAGCCCAACATCCGCCGTCACCATGGAAACACCCAGTTTCCTCGGAGGCTCTTCTTCCATGCCATCACTAGTGGGCAGGCCATGGCAGATGGAGCCTCCATCACCCTGCTCATGCACACACACACACACACACACACACACACACACGCACATGCACACACACTCACTTCAAATAGAGAGCTGCCACAATCCTACTGTGCTATGCTCATGTATCAGATTCACTTCAGCAGCAGTCAGTGATACCACTGCGATTTATCACTGACTCCAATTCTCTTGTGCCAAACATACATTGAAAGGGTTGGAAGCACGAGGTCTGACCTGTCCTCTGCCCTGGTCATTCTGCTGCTGAAGCACCTCAGCAATGTTGTTTTCCACCGCCCGCAGCTGTTGATAGATTTGTTGCAGGAACTTATCGAGGTCCGTCCCATCCAACTGACAGCCCTGCACCAACACCTAAGACCAAAGAAAACACTGTCCTCTATTTCTGCTGTTTCACTTACAATAGTGACAGGTTCTAATTAGCATTCCAAAATGTAACCTTTCAGGCTGTTCATGTTTTCACTTCCTCCAAATTAATGTAATGTAATGCATAAGGTATACCTATTTATGATATTTTATCATTTATTTATCATTCATTAGCCTTTATTCAGAAAACACAGGGAAGAGTGACAGTAACTGAGTGGGAGGGAGGGAGAGAAAGAGAGAGAGAGAGAGAGAGAGCAAGATGGGATGGAATCTGAAAATGACCACAAGTCCAATTCAAACCCAGTTCCCTGTGAACAGTAGACTCTGGATGTAGCACAGGCAATAACCTCAACTTGTGCCACAGCTCCCCCAACAGGTGGCATTTTTAAAAGTGTTAAATTACCTGGTGTGTGCTGAGCCCAATGATGGAGGAGTAAGCCAGGATGGTGATGAACACCTTGGGCTTAAAGAGCAGGTCAGTGCCAGGCACTTTAAAGGGTCGGGCGAGCCCAGCCAGACATCGGGACAGGGCGTGGAACACCTCATCAAAAATCATCTCACCTGTGCAGTCATCCTGGACATTGCAGACAGAATTGAAACACAAACTTCAGCCATAGGACCCGTCAGAGAAAGAGGAGTTCTGTCAGCAGCTACTGACACAAACAACTTTGTCATACTCCGGTGTGAATTTTAGCAAATGACTGAGATTCTATAAAGCAGGCCCTCCACCTCACAAATATAATCACACACAAAAACAAACTAGGACGACTTGGCCTCTTTAGCCTATATGCAAACTGCCATAACCATCTGCTGTGGTCTGTGCTTATAAAAGACTGACAAAATATGCATACCCCAAACTCAACATCATTCAAGTCTCTCTGAAAACCTTTGTGTAGACACCATGCTGCCATTTTAATCACTGTGACTCTTATCCTTTGAAATAATCTACCATATCCTTAAAAAAACAATTATCAAGTAGAACTGAAGATCTAAGACTTCAATCAATTGCAATCCTATGCCTCTGGCCTTATCAGTTCCTCTTATCAATGCCAACATGTTTTTTTCTTTTTTTAGAACACTGCCAAATGATCTTGTCTGAAAGTACAACTGAAACACAGTTCTGCATGTTTTACCTCTTTCTAATAAGCCGTTAAGGGCTTCATAATAGTATAAGCTACATTACAGGTTCATGTGTTGATATTGAAAACCTGTGCAGACTACCTTCTGTAGTGGAAGGAATTGAGAGAGAACTGATGATGAATCGGACCGATAAGCAGAATCGGCAATGGCATCAATATTGATAAAACATCAATTCCAACCCCTAGATATTTGGGTCATATTAAGATTAGAACAATCTAAATCTCATAAGAGGAAAGCTCTCTTACCACAATCCCTGTGGAGGGACTTAGGTCTAGCTCGATGATGAAACGGTATCGCCGCGCCAGGAAGTGGACGCGAGAGGCAGGCACCAGCTGGTAGGGCTGGGTAGAGGGAGAGCGTTCGGGCTGCCATCCTTTGGGCAGGATGCTCAGAACGTCAAGCTCATTCTCTGACTTCTCCTATGAGAAGAGCAGCAAAATGACATCAGTAGTAAAGTTTAGTGAGCTGAGAGAAGGGAAGGAGAAGAGGGAGAGTGAATGATCAGTATGGCCCAACTCACCAACTCAGTCTTGAGGGAGGGCTGAATAACCTGATTAAGTTTACTCAGGAACCAGGCAAGACGGACATTGCGGGAGATGCGGTACTCCTCCTTCATAAGAAGGAAAACCTGGTCTGCCTCCTCTACCTAAAGAGCAGGAAATACATAAATATGTGCACACTAGTTGAGCTTTCACAGATTAATCATCCTTAAGCTGAATACTTGAAACATTTCCCAGCAAGATGTTATTTGGGCAAAATAGTCTTTTTACATATCTATGTAAGCTGTAGCCTACTATATTCCAAATGTGCTAGTAACTAAAAGCAAGCAGAGATCTTTGTTGTATCAATGCCAGACAACTGACTATGTGACTTCTCCAGTGATTTGCAACATGAACAGTTGTTTTCTGCGAGTACAAAAATAGCTTCCTGGCACTGCTCTACTCTGAGGGTATACAGTATGCGAAGGGGTAAATCAACGGCCATACGGATCACAGCTATACACTAGCGCTGTGTCTTCCTCCGGAAAACAAGCGCAATGTGTCTGTGGCGAACAGGACGTTTCGAGGCACAGTGTTTTGACAGGCAGCCAAGTTTTAACACGAGACAGCACTGTCGTGACGCCGGCTTTCCAAAATATCAAATTACTTAATTTGTGGCATTTGACTATGAGCACAATAACATTATCCAGAGGTATAGGCGTTTACAGAGGGACCCTCTTGAATGTTATTTCTGACAACAAAGGGAGTGGTTGATAAACAACAGACTGACTCAGGCGAACATGACTTAGTATCTGACAGCCTTTCTTCCCCTCACCCCATGCATTAAGTAACACTCTTATAATAAATTTCCGCCTCTAACCACAAGAGTTAATTGTGTTATTATGTCACAATGTGAGATTAAAGTAACGTTAGCAAGTTATCACGTTTAATCAGATCTGTGTCATATCAAATCTTTAAGTACCTTAGGAAATACATTATAGAACAACTGAAATTGCAACACAGGGACATTAGTGGTTTGCAAAGCGGTTAATATAGTCATGTGCCAATGTCGTTCCTCAAGTAGCAACATAGCTGGCTAGCAGTCATGTAGGCTGCTGCTATTGTCACAGTATGGTATGGTGACGTTATGGTTTGATAGTATGGCATGAAGTTAACCTGAGTTAGCCAACAAGTTGAACATTGACAAACCTCATTGTCCTGTCTTTCAGCCATGCCGTGGTGTAGTTCATTACTGGTAAATTCGTTGCGCAAGCAGAGAATCTCGGCGAATCTCTGATGACAGACACCCTCTTTATATCGATTTGACTAAGGTTTCGCTTGCAGTGCTCAGAAATTTGTTGTTTATTTGGTTAAGCTGCATGATGACCCGGAAGTGTCCATGCGCCAAATGAGATGGAGTACAACCACTGGGATACAACAGGTATTTTTTTCAGTCAACTAGCCTGTGAGCATTTAGCAACATTTCGAATTCAAGACACTAAATCAAACTGGTTACAACTTGTGCAACTCATTGGTTGATCGAGGTGTTGGGTGAGTAACCAGTGGGTTTAGGGTTTATGTGGTGGAAATGATGGTGTACGAAACTCAGCTCAGCCACTTAACGTTACAAGCCGACTTGGAAAGGACGTTTTGGAAAGGTTGTTGTTGTTTTTTTAATGATAAAGTCTCTGGTATATTTTCGTTACATTACATAGAATATGTCAGAAGCGTCTTAACTCTAATATATTATAACAAAGAAAAAACATTCTTCACACATCATTCTTCACACATTCTTTGCCCCATAATTTCTTTTCCCTAGCTTCCCTTTTCAGCTCTGAGATTGTTGTGGAACTGAAGAAGTGGAATGATGTTTCCTAGACGGATCCTATTCTTGTCACACCAATTGTTTATATCCGTTTTGACTAACAAGCTTTGCTGAAAACTACAGAGCATTCAGAAATGCAGGTATGGATGTTTCCAATAACTGATAGCAATAACTCTACACTCGCGCCAGTCTAAAGCTGTTTATACATTCAACTTGTAATTGCTGTGTATATGCTCTGCTCTACGGAAAGCGTCAGCGCAATTTAGGTTACATGCATGGCACATATAAGCAGCTTCACTACTAGCAATAATCATCATAGTTAGCTGTGTGTTTGTGTAGCAGTTATCATATTCATGGCAGAGATGCCATGAACCACAACAAAATAATATGATGCAAAATACTTTTCATATTTGTGATATGATTTCATATGGATTCGTTGCCTTATTTCAGCAACGAGAAGAGAAGCAGCTTGAGGCCACAGTTGAATCGCTGATCAGCAGAGTTGCTCATGTGAAAAACTCTCTGCAGAGTTTTATCTACAAGTTGGAGAATGAATATGATCGCCTGACATGGTAATTATCAGTAAACATGAGAGCTAAAGATATCGTTGTTATGTTCAGAAAACTTTCAGACTGGATGGATAGGTGGGGTTCATCTGTGACTGGTGGTATGGTTGGAAAGTCCTCTCTAATAGTAAAATATGAGGATTGAAGGTGACATAATTTGAGAGGGGAGGTCATTTTCAGTATTTAAAAGAGAAGCTTTTTGGATCTCATACTTTGGTATTCTAAATCCATGTCATATTTTATGATGACCTACTGGATTTTACATGTATTTGACATAACTTTTGGCCATCTGGACTGAAATTAATAAGGCAGTGTTGCATTTTGTTAACTAATCTTTTTTATGATGGTGTTTATTCAAGGCCCTCTGTGTTGGACAATTTTGCCCTCTTGTCTGGTCAGCTCAACACAATCAATAAGCTCTTGAAAAATGATAAAACCCCATCGTTTCGAAACCAGGTCGTTATCCCCCTTCTATTGTCTCCGGATCGAGACGAAGACCTCGCTGTAAGTTTGATAATAAATTCTATAGTGATATTCCCCATTAAGGCTATGTGTTCTAGAGCTCTAACATTCACGGCTGCTCACATTTAATCTCACATTTAACTTCACCTCTCACTCCAGAAACTGACAGAGCAGCGTGTTCCCGTGTTTAGTCACGAGATTGTACCAGACCATCTGAGAACCAAACCAGACCCAGAGGTGGAGGAGCAAGAGAAACAGCACAATGCTGAGGCAGCCAGAATTGGACCAGATGCTGCACAGGTAACTTGACCAGAAAAATAAATATCGCTATGTTGTTTCATTATCAAAGAGCAGCCACAACATGGCTAATTATCTGTAAAAGAGACATTATTTTGCAACTATGCAGTTGAACGATTTGAAAGAAAAATAATTCAATCTATGTATTTTCTACAATTTACTCAAATCAGAAACAGATTCAGGCTCTGAACAAACTTTGTTCAAACTTGCTGGAGAAGTTGAACAATCCAAGAGAAGATCGGGAATCTGAGAGTGCAGGTGGTACTCCTCATTATCCTGTAGAAATTCAGTTTGCCCAGCAAAGTGATCAACCACAGTTCACAATGCAGATAACTCATTAATAAATATGAAGAAGTGAAAAATAAAATAATGGATATTGAAATGTACATTAAAAGCTAGCCTCTGTAGCTCTACACTATGTTAGACAGTAAGCATCAGAATCTCTGTATCTTCCAGCTCTACGCCAGAACAAGCCATCTTTCAACCCTACTGACACCACTGCTTTGGTAGCAGCAGTAGGCTTTGGGAAGAGTCTATCCAAATGCAGGCCTCCAGGGCCTGTAGCTCCTGGTCCTATGATGAGTGGCGGGCCAACCCTGCAGCAGGTCACTATTGGTGGAGCCTCTGGCCACCAGGGAAACATGGGAGGACCAGGGGCTTCTCAGCAGACTGGACAGCCTGGTATGAGACACTTTTTAACATTTCAAAGCTTTTATAGAGCACATTTAGACAAGAGCCTTCAATCTGGACCCAGGTTCATTTATTTTTATAATGACTGTGATTGCAGTCTACCAAACTTGGGTGTCTACTCAAGTCTGACAGAAAAGCAGGGTCTGGGGTACAGATATCACTGTCAAGTGATTCTGGTAAAAACATAGAATCCTAAAGATGCATCATTTGCTTCTTGACCACATTGTAATCTAACTAGTATGCATTACACACAACAGTTACATGTTCAGAACAGTTTTATTACCACACTAATCAGATTATTTTCAGAATACAGAGTATTCCAGAATGGATGTTTGATGTTTGATTTTGGAGTGAAGGTTAAATGAAATTGTATTAATTCTGGTTTCATAAATATGTAATCGATTTTAAAAATCTGATGTAAATTGTGTAAAAGACTGAAAGTAGATGGTTTGTTCACATGTAACTACTCTAACAGTAATCAGTCAACAGTCATGGAGAATGGAGATCTCCAGTGATGATGGTACATGGTGCAACTTTTTGAGCCATGTTACCTTGTAACCTGACCAGTTTCTAATATTCTTACTAAATGAGTATGTTTTAATAGATATTAATATTATCACATTCCGAATATGACACCGCCATGTAAACAGAATTTTCTGATTACCTTAACCCAAATAAAGTCATGTTCACAGTAAGTTATAACTGAATTAAGATTAGAGCTCAATCACTTCATTCATCCTTTTAGAATTTTCCCAATTTCCCATCTCTGCTAATTGTTAATCATACTATGCAGTGTAGTATGTAAACAGGAATAATAAACAGAATATTCTATTAGCAACTCATGTAAACGCTATAATCACAACAATGTCATATTCAGAATAAGATCAGTAGTCAGATTGTTGTTGTCCATGTAAACCAACTCAATGACTGCAACATATTTTTTGCTGGTGATCCATATAATTTAGTTCTCTTGATTAAAAAGCAAGTTACCAAATGTCAAAACCAAATCGGTCTGCACCACTGTACCACAACATTGCTCATCACCTTGAGGTTTAATTCAGTCAGTTCTGAAATGTGTCTTCTTATTTCTCTCTTACACAGGGAAAATGCCCAGCAGCATTAAGACAAATATCAAGTCTGCTTCAGCTTCAATGCATCCTTACAACAGATGAGTTGCACCTTCAGGCTTTGGTGGATTGATGAGATGACTGTGCTCGGTTCATTACATGTTTTGTTGTTGTTTTTTTATTTTTACATCAAATTTTGTATTTCTGAATAACGTGTCTTCGTGGTGCTTTGAAATAAACCTTAATTTTAAGAAATTAACCAAAATTTTGTGGAATGAAAGTTGTTAGATGCACTGAAATAAATGCAACTACCATAACTGAACACTAGATGGGGATAATGCATTATTAGTAGAAACCAATGATTATAGATGCAGTCAATGGTGCAGATTAAGTCCCTTTCTATTACAAATCTAAACAAATAAAGCCCTTCATAGTAAAAGCAAATGGATGAATTTAAAAGTGAATTGTTTGTTTTACAGTTTCACTTTATCTTGATGAAATGTGAAATGGTCACGGATGATGGATGGATGGATGACAAATTTAATGAATGTGAAACCCTCTTTTTTTTTTTTTTAAACAAAGTTTGCTGTAAGAATTGATAGTTAGATTGACATTTATTCATGAAAAAATATTTTAGAAATCTAAATCATTTGGAAGGAACAGTCAGCAGGTGATCTTTTGAAACAGTTCTGAATGTCAAGGTCTTGACTGTCACTTGAAGATGGCATCTTCGATCTTTTAGGCTTCAAAGGTTTATTTTCATTACCAAGGGACCGATTTTTGAGGCTCATAGCCTTAGGCATCTCAAATGTTTTCAGTGATTTCACAATGCGTTTTGGAAAATTCCACTTCCCTTCCTTATGAGGTTCACCTTTACCTAAAGTTTCCACTATGCTTGACATTTTGAAGTCTTTCACCATGGGTTGTGTTCTTATGGTGGTATCCAAAGATCTCTGTACCACTAAAGGAAGACCCCAAAGTTGATACAACATCTTCTTTTTGATTCTGAACTCCAACTTGTCTTTAAAGCTTTTTGTGAAAGACATGGCTCTTGCTTCTTCCAAAGATGGTGTTTCCATCTCGACACATTTCTCAGATGATGGTTGATCATGGGCATTTGTCTTCAACATCTCTAAGGAATTGCCAGGCACTGTGGGTGTGGGCATCTGCTGCTCCCAATATACCTGTCTGAGGTTCATGGTGATCGGTTCAAGAACTATCTTGTCCATACCTTGTGCTTTTGCTTCTCTAGAGGAGAGGACAGACAGATTTGTTTCACTGGCACTTTTGAAAGAGATGAGCACCTCCTCTGCACCTGCTGCTGATGGGAGTTGTTGTTGACTTGTGTTCTGACTCTTCTGCTTGTCATTCATTGCCACACCGTCTCCCTGAGTGATGATCACATCAGCCATATCCTTGTAAGCCCCCTTTCCTTGAACTGGACCACTGGGTTTCAGAGAGTCGTCATGGGAGCTGTTGTCTTTTATATTGTCCATTTTCAGCCTCAGGCTTTGGTCATCTGCTGCCAGGGAAACTGACTGGTTGTTTGTTTTGTGATGTTGATCAGCATCACTGGAATGTGAGCTGATAGCGAAGATTTCTTTAGTTCCATCACTGTGACCTGTGAGTCCTAACTGTTGGTTCATGAATGAATTTGAAGTCTCTGCACATTGATATTCTATCAACTTCCCCTTAATTTCAGATTCAATAGCCTTATCCAGTTCAGGGGAAACTGGCAGAAGTGATCTGTCATCATAAGAATCCTGACTTTGACTTGTCTGTTGGTGAACCATATTTAAGCTCCCCATTTTGCTTTTCAAAGACCATTCCAGGACATCTGTGGTGTCTTTACCAAGATGTGCGACAAGTGGCCTGTCAGCCATGGCTGCGGTTATGCTCTCTTTATTGTCTTGTTTCAGATCTATTTCAGCCTGTCCAACTGGCAGAGACCAAATAGGCACAGCGGGTTTTGGCTGTTTGTTGAAACTTTTTGTCATTTTCACATATTTCTCAAACATAGCTCTTTTACGATGAAAACTGATGCCAGAGCTGTCATCTAAAATCACAGTTGTGACAGAGCAACTTGTGTTTTCCTCTCCCCTGCATTCTTTAAATGGCAAATCCTTTCTCTGTTTTAATCTCTGTGGAAGCAGCATCAACACTATGCGAACAAGCAGTATAGCACGTTTCCACAACAGTCTCTCTCGACTGACTTCCAAGCCATGTTTTGAAGATGCTGCAATTGTACTGACAGTGGTGAGTGAGCTCCGGTCAGACTCAGACATGTCATCAGACAGGCTGAAATCACTGTCTGTGGGACAAAGGCTGGATGATGGAGAATTCATTGAAGTTGAAGTAGTGGAAATGGAATAGTCTGACACACTTAAACCACACTTGATGTTCATCTCTTGACTTTCATTTGTTGTGGGATCACAAGACAGTAAGAACACTTGATCTTTCTCTGAGCTGTGGGTACTGAGTGCTTCCCAGAATACTGAATCATGTGAGATCAAATCTGAAACATCTGAATCCCCAGACGCCATCTTATGTTTGTTGACTTTCTTTCCAACTGAACAATTTGCTATGATCTCTTTCAGTAACTGCTCACTGTTCAAGCAGTCTGTGGCCAAGATGTCAATTTGTGAGGATAAATATTTCAGCAAATCTCTGAGTAAAAAGACACAAATGCATAATTATATGTTTTTTTGTTTTTGTTTTTGTTTTTTGTAATAGTGAAAAACATCATTATTTCCTAAGGCCAAGCCAAAGCTTGCAAAACAATGACAAACTGAAGTTAGTTTATGTCTACTTACGAATCTGGATCTTCATCCTAAAACAAATAAACTTTAGTTAAGTTTACACACGTTTTTTTCCTATATCGGAATTCACGTGAGCTCGTTAACAATAAGATTATTCAACCCTAAATTAATAACGTCTGCTTGCCATTCGATTATCTAATCTGACTTTACGCACCTGTAGACGCCATCTGCTGAATAACCACGACAGAATCACAAGCAGTGAGAGGATGCATATGGCCGTTTTCCAGCGGTATTCCGGATCGGTACATAAAAACTGTAGTTGGTGTAGAACATCATCTTGATGTCCGTGAACTGAATACATGTTTGAAAGTCCGCTGTTATCAACCTTTTTGGCTACATTAGTCCATTACATTTTGAACTGATCTCGTTTTGATCATTTGAAAGTCGCGCCTTGATTATGATTAAATTAGTCTGGAATTCGACTCTACATTAGAATGGTCGAAATCAAAGATTCTAGTGCGTAGCGCCCAAGATTCTCAAATTTGGCCAGTTAGATATTTTCTGGGTGGGATGCCTATACACTTTCAAACTGTAGTGTTGTCATGATTTTATGGCTATGCTATACAAAAAACTGTTTTAGGCTGTAGCTATGAAACTATGAAATTGTACAGAAATTATGGTTTAGAACAAACCATTCTCTAGACTTGCAATTTAAACGCAGTCCAAGTTTTCAAGATCTGGAAATGTTAACTGTGATAGGTCACAATGAACTGAGCTCAAAGTTTGGCAGATTTGGTATGGGGTATTACTATACCAGTTATTAAATTACATATTTCAGTCAGAAAAGATTTTGTGTGTAAAAGCACGCCTCTTCATTTGCTGTTTAGTTGTCCCACTCAATCTTTAGGCTCGTGTCTGCCATTATTTCTGATGTCTTTATGGCACAATGTGTAATTCATTTTTTGAAAGTGATATCTGCATTGTGCAATATTTAATATATCTGAAATATGTCCAATATCATATTAAATGCAGTGGGGAAAAATACATTTAAGGATATTATGAATATGAATACCTTACACACAGGGTTTATGTTGAATGCTGGACAATCAAGCAGCTGGTCAAAGTTAGGATTTGCATCCAACTGATGGCACATATCTGACATCATGTGGAGATGTGTGTGTCTGTGCGTGTTGGGGGTGCCCCGTTGACAGCCTGCAGCAAGTAAGCAGTCATATCCTGCCATTTCACTGGCTGCACTGTCATGCTGTGCGGCCACTGCTGCGAGGGCCCGGCGCTCTGCCGGCACCCCGGCTGTATTTTGTCCATTATGGGGAGCGCCTCCGCGCTGAAAGTAATCCGGCCGGACGTTGCGCGGTCTGGCCTGATAATGTCAGAGTCGTTAAGCGAGACGATGAGGAAGTTAGTGCTGACGTGAGGGGGGCCTCGCGCCGTTCGTGGTCTGTCCACTCCAATCCCTGTCCCACTGGGCCGCACAGCTCGCCGCGCGCCATGACCAAGAACAATGACCGCTTCCCCGCTATGTCGTCGCACAGGTCGCCGGCTGACCTACTTACACCCTCTCTCTCTCTATCCCTGTCTCTCTTTTATTTTGGTCTCTAATCTGGCTCCTAACCTTTTCCAGACTCTCTCTCTCTCTCTCTCTCCCTCTCTCTCTCTCTTTCTCCCCTTCCACCATCTCTCTTCATTCTTCCAGATTCTTCACTCTTGTTTTCTTGGCGTCATCCCCAGAAGCATGCGGTTCTGTTTAGACTGTTTGCAGCATCACTAGTACTGGCTACTGGACCTTTCAAATTTAGTACTTCTGCTCCAGCTTCTCAGAACATGCATCATCGTCACAAGTCACAGCCCTGGGAAGCAAAAGTTTTTCCTTTTGGAAGTCCTCTGCGAGGTTTTCTTTACAGTACCAAAGGGAGAACCAGACTTAAGGCTTTTGCAGTTGCCACTGGCACACCCTATTAAAATTTTGATTATTTATTATTTATGGATGATGAATTTTCCCACAGGCTTTTGGCATGTTGTCTGAAAGGAATAACCCCACAGTATACTCTGTGATGAGATGCAATGGCAGAAGAGATGAATCTCACATGAATTTATTTTTCATTTATTTTTCCTTTTTACATTAACTTGTATTTGTTGTGTCTTGTGTTTTATATCTGTTTGAATGGCCATCGTGGCATCTCAGATGTCTTTTGCATTGTGGACAGTAAAGGCCAAATGATGCCCTTAACATTGACCACCAGAGGTCAGCAACATCTCATATTTAAGTAAATGAGCCATAATATCATCAAATCCTTGTGGAATTTATGAATTTATTCATGCATTTGCAATCACAATATCTAGGTCTTCCAGTAGTTCCTGACTCATTTTTATGCAGCAGTTATAAAAGAGTGCATTTCATACTGACTTATTTTTGTTCTTCAGGGAATAGCAATCCAGCTGAGGCTTAACTGCTTAAAATTATAGTCATGGCAAAGTCTATACATGTCCTGTTCTAACAGCCTCTTGACAGCAATACAGAATAATAGGAAATAATTATGCTATCTTGCATTAAAACAATAAAATTCTGATCCTTTTTTTGCATTAAAACAATAAAATATAGATGTCGTCTTGTCTGATTCAGAAATAGCCCAATTCATTTTTTCAATTTCAACAAAGGCATTTTCCCATGTTGCATTGGCCTGCAGAGACCCCAGGCCCCTTGGCAGTGAATGGGATTACGCAGGGGATGGTTGGGAAACTCAAAGTGACAGCCGCCTCCCGCTTTGTCTCCTCTGTTTTCTCTAAACCTCAGATGGGAATCTCTTCTGCAAACCATCAGCTACAGCTGGCCATGACCACTCCCAATATGAACCCCCTAATCCTCCCTTCCGCTTTCTCTCTCTCTCTCTCCTTCTGTCTCTCTTTCTCTCTCTCTCTCTCTCTCTCTATCTATCTATCTATTTATCTATCTCTGTCTCTCTCTCACTCTGTGTTTCCCTCACTCTCTCTAAAGGAAAAAAAAACCCTTGGTCCAAGCTCAGAGGAAAAACTGTAATGCAAGCGTGCACACACACACACACACACACACACACACAACCATTCACCACAGCTCAACTTCACACTCTGGAGTGGATGGTCGCTGGAAGTGAGTTGTCTTCTCGCAGCTCATAAAGAAGAACTGGATCAAAGGACTGTGGTAGAATGTTTAAAAATGACTTGAAAGTAGGTTACATGAATGTCTTCCCTCTTCGCTAATTGCACTCTTTGTAATGTGCTGTGATGCTGTTTATGTCTTTCTGCTATGGGACCAATCCTCTGTGGGGTTTGGTGACCTTATGAAACAAAGCCTGTGCTAGCATTACTCTCAACTTTTAAAAGATCTCCATCGAAAATATACCATGATAATCCTCTTCTCTCTCTCTGCCCCTTACGGCTCCCTTCCTTTAACAATGGTAATTATGACACTGGTAGGCTACATTCATGTACTTCCTAATACAGATAACATACACTGTGTACATCCTGGCGAAACATTCCTGTTTTAATAAAATATAATGGCTCAGTGCTTCAGATGTGATGTCTGTTGGGAATTTCCTTTCGAGGCATATCTGTGATGTATAAAATCAATTTGAAATCTGGCTCATTTTCACAGAAGACCTCCAGGCAACTTGACAAAGCAGGGAAGTGTAACACAGAACACCCGCATTCAAAACCACTGGCGATGTTTCCTTGATTCTTCAACTGAAGAGAAAAAACAGTCCTTAAGCTGCATGAAAGCCAGCAGTGACACGCACACACAAGCACACCACACACTGAGACACATATCTTCCCCAAATGCAATGGAACATGTCTCTTTAATGCAAAGTTGTTGGGGAAGAGAGAGAGAGCGAGGGGGGATCAGAGGAATTCATTATGGATCTGTGGGTGGCACAGTCAGTCCGAGAACTCCTTCGAAATTCAGCCGTAAAGTTGATTTCTCTTATCTTGGACCCACAGCAACACATGAGGTATTATCCAACACAGTGGAAAAGGAAGAGAAAAGGGTTCGGGGGGGTCATCCAAAATGTGTATGTCACCCTGAGTAGAAATGAGTCCCTTTCATCCTTCTTCCTAATTTTCTGCTCTACCTCTTTCACCTTCTTGTCCTTAAGCAAACACCTTGGCCTGCATCAGTGCATATACAGCCTTTGTTGTCATCAAAGACTTGCACGTCTCTCCACAAGAAAGAACGGCCTGGAGCACAAACCTCACGATCAGCACACAGTGAGAGAGAGAGAGAGAGAGAGAAGGGGGAAGAAAAAAAAGTGGGACAATATTTGCATCTCCACTGACCTTCAGGAGGCAAATGCAAACACCATTGCCCTCCTATCAGACACTGTCCTAGATGATCAAGCCACGCACACTGGGGTTGGAACAAAAGAGGGGTCCATTATATCCTGCCCTGCAGCCGTGAGACTCTTGCCCAGCCCCGTGTGGCTGTCCCTCACACCCCTCTCACCCCACACACACACACACTTCACTACCCTGGGGCAGCCACACAATCATATGGAACTCGCCGCTAGCCTCGGCATTGATATGACATGTTTGCATGCATTATGCTAACACTGACACAGAGAATACATTCAGGGGTCACTGATATGAGAAATGATATGAGCGATTCTGGGAGTGAGTGGGGTAGCCCTCATGCTGTATTTGTGAGTTAAGAATGAAAATCCGAATTTGACTTGCGATGATGCACTCTGGAGAAACATAAAGATTTCACTGGAGTTTTGTGACAGTTAATCAGTAATGACTGATGAGCTTGTGTGCCCTGACATTTTGCCTCAAATTAGGGTTCATTAACTGTGTGATGGGATCTAAAACATCTTTTAGTTTTTGGTTTTAAGGAGATTGTGTTTTATTGTTTAAATAACTGACACTTGAACCACACAAGGTCTAGTGTTATGGTATACACCACTGCCATGTGTTTTTAAGACAAATGCAGCATGGCAACCATTTTGAAATGTCAGGTTCCTCCCAAGCTTCTTCCTACCCTGCTCTCTTTCTCTCTCTTCCACATTCTCTACTTGTTACACCATCTTTACTGGTACACAAACTCGCTTCTGCAGTCACAGGCTGAGCATTCTGAATTCATTTTCATAAACAAAGCTCCCTCATACACCCCCCCCCCCCCATACCACCCCACAACCACCCCCACCCTCACCCTCTGCTCACCACGCATGACAAATGGATGACACAGAGACTCTAAATGGTGGCCATCAATAAACACCAGCATCTCTGGGCTTTGCATTCATCCCCCTCACCTAATTTGTTTCTCCGACACCAGTCCCCTAGCTGCTGACCTTTTCACGGGGAGGCCCCTGAAAGTGCAGATAGAGCCCAAGCACTTTATCCTGAGAGGTCATTTATTTATGAAGTGCAGCACGCACAGTCACAAGGCACAGCTGAGAGTGCAGCGACCGAGAGGAGTTGTTGGGAGTGAGTGAAGCATGCTGGGAAGGAGTTTGGTGAGGACCTGGCTGTGTGTGTGTGTGTGTGTGTGTTCGTTCATGTATGTGTGTATGTTATGTGTGTATTTGTGTGTGCATTCATGTGTGTGTGTGGGTGGGTCGGTGTGGGAAATGGGGGTGGTTAGTGGGTGCATGTTAGTGCATTTATCGGCAGGGGCCCTTCTGTCTTGGCTTGCAAAAGCTGGACAGGAATGCATTGCTTCAGACATCCTAATGTACAGCACTTTACCATCCAAACGCGGCCGCACACCAAGCCATGCAGCACTTATAGGCCGTTTGCAGCCATCCCCCACTGTTCCTTCTCTAAATAGCCAGGCAATTACTATACACTCACACGCGCCCAGCCAAGAGCCGCTAAAATGTTTGCCGGAGAGTGACATTTCCCTCCATAGTAATCATTCCTAATGTGCATGAAATGATTTGGGGCAGTGTTTTTTTTCCAGCACAAACTGATGTGGTGAGAAGAGAGAAGAGAGAAGAGAGAGAGAGAGAAGAGAGAGAGAGAGAGAAACTGAAATGGGGCGAAAAGAAAGGGCGAAAATGGATTACATGAAATAGTTTGTGTTAAATATTAAAGTTTGTAAATTGTTCAAGGTTTGTTTTGAAACGATTATTTTTTTCATCAAACTAGAGAAAATTGAGCATGGATCAGAAAAGCATTCTCCAATTATGTAAAACTCATCACACCCCCCATGCACTTCCTGCTGATAAAAGCTGAGAAACTTAAACCAAATTGTCACAGCGTGCCACCTCACGTCTGATTAAATCCAAACTATTGCCTGACAAAGCAGTGCATCTGGAGGAAGTCCAGGACACACACGTGTCGAAACCAAACCCCTCCTCCTCCCTCACATCCCTCCTCAGGACAGGCAAGCAAATGAGACATAAGAGTTAAGGGGGAAGACATTCCCATGTAATTGCACTTGATCTTGTTTGCATTTGTCACTCCTACAGTTCCTCCTCGACAGTGCCACACAGTCAAAGTCTTGCTCTGTGTGAGACTCAGAGCCAAATCCTGACCGTGACGCTTCGATCATCCCCCTGTCTGTCCTCTCTCGTTCTTGTGCGCTCGGATGTGGAGAGAAAATGCAGAGCTTAGCTCTCTCTCTCACTCTGTCTGTGTGTGTGTGTGGAATCAGACCCCCAGCGCCTCCTTGTTTATTTTAGAAGAGAATTATAAACTCTCACACACTCTGTGATTGGTGTTCATGCACATTAGGGATTGTGCCTCAGAGACGTGTGTGTGGTACACTCGTGCCTACGTGTGTCTTTGTCTCTTTCACACCCCTTCTTTCAAGCCCAACGTTAATCTCCGATTTGGTGAGAACATGCCCCCACTCCTGCCCTGTTAATCGCGTGGCTGTGGACCCGGCAGTGAAACGTACCCAAAGCTGAAAGCCTGTGGAGTCCAATGGCGAGGTGTGAACTCATGTCCTACAGTGACTCCTGACCTTGACCAGCGCCTCAAGGTCACATAAACATAACGCAACCTAAGCAGTGTGACAAAAACAAGTCAGCCCTGTCACGTTAGGCAAAAACTCACTGACACTCACTTAGTACTAAAGTTCACATGTACAAAAATAAAGTGCAGTTGTGACCCCACATCCTATGAAAAATGTCTGAAATGACCTCCAAACAGGATGTAGTGAGGACAGTGTATTTACAAAGAATACCTAGGTGCTTAGTTTTGCTATGCTTTGTTCATTGTAATGCTGTCAGAAATGATGCACATAGACATTTCTTTGTTAAGGTTAAGCTGGGCACTCTAGACTGATTATAAATGTAAGCTGTTTATCGTGCAGATTTCAGAACAGAAATGAAAGAATAAATAAATAAATAACACATACATAGTGAGGTGACACTAAGGACATTGAGGACAAAATGATGCAACAAAAGAATCTATTTATTTGGAATATGCATTACCAGTACAAATTAATAGACCGTAAAACCTACACCTTGTATTTTTGTCTCCACAAAAAAAAGAAAAAAAAAATTTAATTGGAATCAAAAAGATAATTTTGCGCTTCCGTGTAATTCTTTTTTGTACATAAGCAGAGATCTTAAAGCTTCAAATCCCGCAAGAAAATCTCTGCAATTTTTACTCTGATTTTTTTTTGTCATATATATAAAAAAGAAGAAACATTCAAAAACACTGCAGTATTTTATTAAAGAACAAAAGACATGCAACAAAGTAAACATTTGATGTTTTACAAATTGCTCATATGCAAAAACTAAAAGCATCATTACATGAAGCTTTCAATAATACGGTGATGTTGGACAGGCAATGTGAAAAGCAGATTTGAGCACTAGACCAAGTGCATATCCGATATGAGAAATCCTTTCACTGCTCTTACCTGGACTTCACACACGCACACACACACGCACGCACATGCTCACACACACACACACGCACACACACACACACATTCACACATGCACACACAAGCAAAGACACAAGAAAAAAAAAATAGGCGTGACAGACTTTTTTGTCAAAGTACAGTGTGATGCGATCCCTAAAGACGACACTTGACAGAGCCCAGGAGCTCTGAAACCCCTTGGAAGGACACATGTTGTCTTGTAGCTGCACTGTTCTATTAAATAGGCCTGTGGCACACTGCTGGCTCAGGGTTACCAAATCATTTCATGTGTACTAAAAATCATCTAGTTTGAGAAATTTAGACAGCATTACCACTCTAATACAATAAATATGCATCATATGCATCGTGCTGAGCTTTGACAAAACCAGGAGATTTTCTATTTGTTTCTCCTCTGGACTCGTCAGTCATGGATGCTGCAATGATCTACTGTTATTGTTGTTTGTTTGTTTTTAAATAAACATTTATTATATTCCATGTCGTTGCATAATGTATTTTTTTTATTTTTTTTGTAGTTGATTTGGTCTTGCTAAATGAAATAGGCTACTGTCACATGACACTGTTGAGACACTGACTTTTCACATCACCGTTTAAACAAAGGCAATATCCATTTCGAGAGCTGATCCTCCACACTAACTTCTCAGACAAAAAGTTTACTGAGGCAGTGGAGAGATCATGTTGAAGCAGAGAAGCTCTGTTCTTTTGTCTCTATCAGACATCATCTGAAATGGATACTGGCATATTATTATAAAAAAAAGCAAAAGGTGCACAACTACATATACAGCATAGCGCATTCTTGGGGCTAATTCACATAGGCTAGCATGAAAATAAAATATATGTAGTTCTGTAACCAAGCCAAAACAAAGATGAGCTTTTTAAAAAAAAGGAGAGTTATTCACAACATGGACATAAAAAATATATCCAAACAGTTTCTGTAGTTGTGTGCCATCACTTTTTTTTTTTTTTGTCTTTGTTTTCAACAAACACTGGATTCTGACTGACTGCATTTTTGGTTTGGAGTACAAAGTACCAGAACATTCTGAGGCAACGTTCTTCAGTACAACAGATGATACACAGATTCACAACATGAAAAGTGTTTATAAAGCTGTTGGCTATGGAGAGTTCACACTTCTGCTTTTTCCTTTTTTCCTTTCTTTTTTTGGTATCAAAGTAATGAAATGTAAGTAACAAATGAATAATGCTTCACTTGTAGGCTACTCCAAAGGATGCGACCCCATGTGCATGGCAAGATCAACATAAACTACAAAAGAAGAACAAGAGAAAAAACAAACAAAACAAACAAAAAAAAAACAATGATGATCATTTCACATTTGCTATTTGTTCGTTTATAGTAACAAACAGAGTTTGGAGGGTTTTATTGCATACTTATGTTATGATGGGGAATGGGTCTTAGCTTGGAGATCTTCACTAAGCCTCTCTCCCTCTCCATGTAAGCAGCCTATTCCTAGTGTGTAGGATACAGCATCGATAGATCTCTTCTAGGTGTATGTATATAATGTATGAGACATAACGGTATATTTTCAGTGAAAGAATCACAAAAATAGATCTCCGTTTTGCTCCAATAGTTGGATCTTCGTAGCACCAGGGGACTTTGGACATACGAAAAATCATTGTTGTCGTTTGACTATAATCCCTTTTAAAAAAGACTGAAACTCTTCTCTGTCTATTTGTTTTGGTAATGCACAAAATTTGCAAGAACTGTAAGATAACAGTATAAATTTACATACATATTACTCCTATAGAATTGACAATTTAAGAAAAAACTGTAGATTTAAGTACTAAGTATTTAAGCAACCGGTATCTGCGATTTTAGGGGGCCATGATATAGTTGAAAGAGTATGTGGCGATTCATTTAACATGAGGAAAACTGCTTGCAAATTCTTACTTTCAAAAATCGCTTTTAGAAATACTTAGGTTCCATTCTGACTTACGTGGATATTAGTCTTTGTGTGTTTTTCCTGTCCTATTAAAAATGTCTGGTATGATTCAGATCATGTCCATAGGCTGAGTTGAATTTTGTATCACTTCATGGGCCCTGCTTTCATAAATATGAATCTATTACAAAGTGTTTTCACAATATGTTAATATCAAAAAATTATGTTTTTTTGTTGTATTTTTCAGAGTATATTTATAAGATATCAAATACTTTGGCACAATGGGTAAAACAAAAAGTCACTACTGGAAAACAGAGCCAAAGGGGGATGTGAAGGCCTAAAATGTTGGATGAAAACCTTTTCAAAAAATGATTATGGATGAAGTAGCAATGTCTGTTTCTTAAGAAAATTACGATTTCCTTTTTTTGTTCCATTTTGTATTGTTGTTTTCAAGAGGTAGTGTGAAAGCATTCCAATCTAAAGACAAGGGGCTGTACATACTTGATTTGTGAGTGTGTAGGTGATTTTTTTATTTTTTTTTTTTTTACAAAGTCTTTTTTTTTTTAAAAGAAGAAGAAGCGAGATCAGTACACGGATGTCACAGCTGTAACAGTGAACACATACACTGGTGGAGGTTTGTGGTAGTAGTGGTGATTTCTCTGCTACTGGAGGCGAGAAAGAAACCGAAAACCGAGCCGGAAGATGCCAGAAAAAGAGAGAGTCACTGGTGGTAACGGCTGAAAGTCCGAGGGTGCGGTGCGGTGGGGTGGGGGCTGTCAACCTCTCCCCGTGTCCTGCTTTCAGAGTGCTGGGCTTCCCCCTCAATCAAGGTAAGAATTTGTCCTGGCCTGTGAGTATGTGTGCATGTGTGTGTTTGTGTAAATGTGTGTCAGTGTGTGTTTGATCTGTGCCTTCGGTGTGTGTGTGTGTGTGTGTGTGTGTGTGTGTGTGAAGGAGGGACGATGGCGGATGAGGAGGATCAGTTGGATGTGTCAGAGTGGACGCTTCCAGGTCCTTCTGTGGGAGAAGTCACTGACGAGGGAGTTGCGGCGTCCTGCCATCCGCCATTAGCCTGCCAAGAAGAGCGAGGAGGATGTGAGTGAAAATATGAACGTAATTTGAGTTTACATACATGTAAGGTGGCGCTCATTTCCCATTCTGGAGCAAAAAGGGGAAAAGGACCTTGGGCTGTTTGCAATGTCCATAGCTCTAATATAAATGCCTAAGGCTTAACATTAGTTGACTATAACCACAGCCTTTAAGCACATGCTACCATGTATGTTAACTAAACCATAGAGTGCTTCCTGAAGGAAAAGAAAAGCTGAATATTTTCTAACCCACTTTAGTCCAATTGTTCATTCAGTCAATCATATATTGTTTTTTTTAATGTTCCAGTGTGGTACATGCTCATTTCTTTTCACTGTTTAAAATACAGGAATATTTCTTACACTGCTGAAAAATAGCATGGGAGCATTTGTCATTGGTCAGAGTTAAACGCTTGTCAATGTTACTGACACGTTATAATAACACAGCAATGAATGAAGTGCCCTCACAAAAAAAATGTCAGATTAAAAAAAAGGCAACAAAAAAAAAAACAAAAGAGGAATCAGTAGCTGCAAATTATGACAGTTGAGATTGAAATGAAATACAATGAGAAACGCAGAAGCCATTTCAAATCTGGCAGACAGGCCTTTAAAGAGCATTTGGGATATTAATAGCAAATTTCATGCCATCAGAAACGGCAGGAAATGGTCCTCGACAGCCTCTTATTTCAAAGCCTGTTATTTAAGACCACGGCAGTCTGTAATCAAAAAAGGGGAAAGAAAGAATGAAAGAAAGAAAAGAAAGAGTGAAAAATGCCTTGGGCTTTTGGTGACACTCTCTCCATCCATTTTAACGGGTATAATTACTCCTCTAGTCAGCCACAAAATGCATTATGCACTCGTTCAGTCATTACGCCGCACACGGGTGGTGACTAGGGAAGCAGTGTTCTGAAGGAGACATTCCCCTGACCCCTCTCACACCCCTCCATCACCCTCCCTGACCAGCTGACCAGTAATGAAGGTTTTGGCCAGAGAGATCTGAACAAAACAACAAACCTTAAGAGCCCTGCTGACACATTAATACATCTTTCTATGCCAGGAGGCCATGGAAATAAATACGGAAGAAATACCCACACAGGGCTCAAATAAATTGCTATTATTAATTCCGCACTGTGAATTTATGTAATTTTTTTGTGCTGTTTTTATCATTTTTTTATTTTATTGCTGTTGTTTTATCAGGAAGTGATTTTCAAAAAAAGGAATTCCTGCTCAAATCCTCTTGTTTTTATATTGAGAGCAGATTCACAACAATGAGAACGCTCAACCGATTCCTCAACCGACTGTGACATCCCAAACCAACACTCCTGCCTGCCACCCCCCCTGCACCACACCAGAGCTATCCTATTAGCTCCCACTCCGACTGAATTAAAAGTGGGATTATGTCAGCTCGGTAGACCGAGTGTGAATAAAGCAGGCTGGCTGGCAGGCAGAAGGTAATTCTGCGTTAGCGTTAGCGGTTAGTTCTGGCGGTTGAGCTGGGTTGGTCAGTCAGGTCGGGCAGGCAGGCAAGGCAAGGCCGGTCACGGCTGCTGTCTGGGGAACTGGGGATATCTCTGCTGGGGCACGGTGCCCAAGTGTCTGAGGCCCAGTCTGGGTCTGGGCACAGTGGCTGCTGCATATGGTAATGGGCTTGCAGGGTTATCAAAGCAGCAGGAGCCCTGAGCCACGCTTCCCCTAGAGAGAGTGTGAGTGCAGTGGAGTGAGGGGAGGGGGGGCGGGGGCCTATATATATTTTTAAATGCACGGCCTTGGAGAGGATCTGAATACATCCATGTATTCCTTGCTTTGTTAAAGGAAGTCAAGCATTTCATTAGCATATGGTGGGTAAGGCTGGGTGTGGACAGAGATTGGGGGGGGGCACCCTTGTGGGACACCCTTGACTCCCCTCTTCCTCCTCCTCCTCCTGGTGCTGCTCCTCCTCTCCTCTCCTCTCATGTCCTGCATGCAGAGGAGACAGCGGCAGAGGCTGTGGAGATGGCGAGAGTGAGGATGGCAGCGATGGCTGCGGAGATGGCGCGGTTCGCTGTCAGGGCCATTAGCACGGTGGGAACATGATCTGAGCAATGCGCTTGGATTGCTGTCCCAAGTCCACACTCTGCTCTCCTTGTGTCTGTCTGATCGATTTTCTCCTTTACCACGCAGCTTGTCGCTGTGAATTTTCCTGCCGTGCAAAAAACCTCCAACCCAGCCTGGCTCACCCCCTCCCCTAGCCCCCCCCCCGCCCAACCCAGCCCAGCAACCCCCTCCCCCATGACCCCCCACCCCTAAAGAAAGGGAAAAAAAAGAAAAAAAAAATCTGAGAGGACCCCCTTCTTGAGTTTTGTCTGCTTTAGGGCCCTGTGCTGCCGTATTTTTAGAACAAGGGTTTAAGCAGTTGTCCTCAGACAGTTTGTCTCTCATCCCATCCGACTGTGGGGTGATAATGAAGGTCAGGTGACCTGAGGGGGTTTGTGGTGGTGGGGGGAGGGGCTGGTAGAGGGGGGGGTGGTGGTGGAGGGCAGTCTCGTCACGCCTGTGGGGTGCGTCACCTGTTAGCTCTTGATGGGGTGTGTGTGGTGTGCATGAGTGTGTGCACATGTGCGTGTGTGTGTGTGTGTGTTTATGTGTGTGTGTGTGCATGTGTGTGTGGCTGCAGGTGGCAGGCCGGAGCTGATTGGACGTGACAGGCTCTGGCGGTGGCCTCATGTCCATGTGCGCTGGGCAGTGCGCTGCCCATGGCGTGACCGATACAGAAGCAATCAACTAGGTGACCACAGCGCACAGACAAGTCCTTCTAAGTGGCATTCTGAGCCCTATGGCTTTGAAATAATTGGTTGAAGGAGGGTGAGGGCAAGAGAAAAAAAATGAAGGAAAAAAAAATATAGGGAAGGATTGTGTTTTTCTCTCTCCTTACATTGATGCCCTGCGGACTGTACATCTGGTTCGCTGTGAGTCCGTCATTGTATCCGCCTGTCTGGCTGATAACATGGCGAAGGGTATCCACCTGAAACACACACACACACACACACACACACACACACACACACACACACACACACAGGGAGAAAGACCAAACACAAAGCAAGGTCAGACAGCTTAAAGACACACGAAGACTAAAGAATAGCCAAGGAAAAAAAAAAAAAAAACGAAACTGTATTATATAACCATATACAAATCAGGTCTGGCAGTTCAATAAAGTAGAGCTACTCAACTCATCAGGCTCCCTACAACTCCAGTTCCCAATAAAACAAAGGAAAAAGAAATTTGCCATCATAAAATAAATGCTCCAGCAAAGAGGCTAGACTATAAGATCAAGTTCTTATTAATATGAATGGTTTCTGACAGATCCAACTATACTTTGCTCCCCACACAAACAGCTCATATGAGAAGAGTATTGTTTCTGTGTCAGATAACAAGCTAGAAATGAGAAGCCATTTGTCATGTGGCATCGTTGGCCATTTGCGCTTCCAGACTCATATTAAGAGCTGTAATGTTGCCTGACTCACGTGCTCCTTACAGCAGACTTGTCAGGTACTCACCAGGGCCTGGAGCCCTGCCCTGTAGTTTACCCACGGAGGACCTGACTTCGGAAGAGTTCTGGCCCAGATCTGGTTCAGATACACAGAGCAAGGTCCCAGCAAGATCTGTGCTAGGTTTACCTAGCAAGGGTCTCCACCTAGATCCACTGTGAACTGCAGAGGTGATAACCTCTACCATCACAGAGTAAATGTCCTGTAACACTGATCCAGACATTCACTCATCACACTAATTATAATTAGCACAACTCTGCAGCCAAGTATGTTGACAAATTAGTGAATCCCCTGTAGGTTAGGACTACTAACTGCACAAGTAGAAACCCTTCATGATAGGAATATTATTTTCTCAAGTCAAAGTTCACCATCCCCGTGCTTCAGTATGGGTCTTGCTGGTTAGAAACCCGGTCTGTGCCAGATTTACTCTCCCGGATCTATAGTGCTGTTGGCTGTGCTGTGCTGCTGCTTGATGCCCTACCTGCGACTGCACGTTGGCTCCCACCTGAGCCCCCTGGTACGAGTCCCCATTGAGAGACTGCACACTCATAAACAAGTCCCCGGAGTTTGACATGTTAAAAGAGCCAGCAGAACCTGAAAGAAGAGAGGGAGCAACGGAATCACAGAGAGACGAAGGAAGAGCCAGAGCACCAAGCACCGACCAAAACCACCGCCACCACCAACGCTGTCTGCCCCGTCGCTGCCTCCACCACCAACGCCACCCCAGGGAGATGGAGGCGAGGGGTTTTGGCAGAGGGGGTTTCAGGGGTGGGGGGGGAGTTGCCATGCAGAGGTTAGGTTAGCAGGCTAATGCAGTTAGCAAGACAGACCCATAGAAAAGACAGAGTTGGATGGAGGATGGCAGAAATAGGCAAAGAAACAAACGAGGCTAGTAACAGTTATTGGCCAAAGAGCAGAGGCTTGGGATGACTGTAGACATTTTTTGTCCCCTGTGTGATCTATTTTTTTTCTTCTTCTCAGTAACTGATTGTTATTGAACGTTTAGTGTCTTTTGCAATGATCTGGAAACCCATAAAACAGATAGATAGCTGCAAAACATCAATAACAATCGTCCAAACATACACACACAGACACACACACACACACACACACACACAGACACACAGACACACACTCCAAGACTCGTTTATCAACAGTGAGAAATAGCTGAGAGTTATACAAGCCACAAGTCTGCTCAAGGTTAGAAATGTATGTATTAGGCTCGAACAGCAGCAACAGAGACACAGACAGCAGAGCTATCTAGCATGGGGCCCAGGTAAACTAATCTACGTCAACAACTCATCTTGTAGCACATCATCTGTTTTTGCTCTTTCTCCCATCTACTGCTGTTTTTGTCCCTCTCTCTTACAGTTGAAGTTCTGACTATCTCTCTGTTGAGCACCACAACTCAACACCAACAGCCTACCCTTAATTGATGGGTTCTACCTTCCTCGCTGAACTCAACGCTCCTCGGTATCCCACAGAGTTACTTATCCATTGATTTATACCTAAAGCATCATTATATAGTGAAAGTATTTCTATGTTTTGGGATCACTGTGTTTAGGCCAAATATAGTGATATCACGTTATGGAACTTTCAGATAGGGAGGGAAGGCATCCAACATCAACAGTTCTGGTGGTAAAGGAATACTGTCAGGATTAAGCACAGTTGTGCTCACTCACCTGCGGAGTTGGGGGTTGAGGGCGAGTTGGCTTGGCTTCCCTGCGCAGACACGTTGGCCGCATTCACAGCGGTTCTGGCAGCGTACATGTTGGCCTCTTCCTGGAACTTCCCGATGTTTTTCTTATACCGGATTCTCTTGTTTCCGAACCAGTTGGAAACCTGCAGACATGCGGACAAAATTTACAAACTGTACTCAAGTTTTCCAAAAAAATAGCAAACCTTAAATTGCATTACTGTAGCTCACAGCAGCATGAGTCTTCCACAAGTCCAATTTACAACTCATCCACTCCACTGAAGTGCAACCCCATAGATTGCATATTACAGAGAGGACTTTTAATAATTAAAAACACTTAGTTCCCAAGTCAACTCCTTTCAAAACAAACCTAGCGAGCAAATATAGCAGCTCTATGGTGTGATCTGTGTGAAGCTAATGGCAAAGGCTGAGCTGTCCTACTGGCTGGGAAATGCTGCAGTCAATAAAGCCTAACTCGCATGCAGAGCTGATGGCTCTGGCTGGGACCAAGCCCTCACCGCGAAGCTGGCGCACAACGCAAACACCACGCGCCCGTAACACCGCGAGTCCACATTAGCGCCAGAAAAACGAAATGATTGCCAATAACAATCTCATTATGTCACCACGGCAGCAGACTATCATCAGAACACACGCTAGCACCAATCAGTCACCATCCGCTAACACCCATTAGCGCTAATATACTCCCAGATGAAGCTAGGGGGATAGCGCTGAGGCGCTAATGATAAACAACATTAAAATGAGAATGAAATCAATCCAGTGATAAAAGTTTTGTTGTTTTTTTCGCAATGATGGGGAGAAGGTAAATGTGTTCCTTTATTATTTTGTGTCAGCTGCAGACACCCTCAACAAATCATGTGGAACTCTACACCTCCGTTTGGTTCACCTCCATTTTTTCTCTCTCTCTCTCTTTTATTGAGCTCAGATGAGTTCTCAAATAATTACACATAAATCCACTTGAACAGTTTGGAGAGTCCCATCCAGCAGAAAGAAATAAAAGTCAGAAATCACAGTAAGGCTATGATCTCATGGTAATTTTTTTTAACCCTACCCC
>JAIFZK010000023.1:11812500-11885000 GCA_027481765.1 Tenualosa thibaudeaui | reverse complement strand
TTAGTAGACTAGTATGTAGGACAAGTTTTTTTCTACCAAGTGTATGCTTTCAGTTTTGAATTTGCTCTCTTAAGTGTGTGTGAAGTGGTTCACTCTCTGAAAACCAAATCCCATTTGCGAACAAGAAACAAATGGTGTTAGCCTCCAGAGCTGCATGCTAAGCTAACTCTCTAAGTCAAAAAGTGCCACACTGGCAACTCAGGAAGTGCCACACTGACAGTTGCTACTCACGCAATGAGACAGGAAGTAACAAATGGCAAGAGAAAGAAAATATTACAAAATGGCCAAAATAATAAAAAAAATAAAGTAAAATTAAAAAATAAAAAATCCCTGATATTGTCAACAAGAATGGCAAAACTGCCAAACCACAGAGGCGTCCAGGCACACAGACAGGCTGGTCAGCGTGTTCCTCGACATCCTGACAGGTGCGGATGTCCTGAGCGGTCGCCAAGGACAATGCCTGGCTGCATCCCAGCTGGGTCTCTCTTGCTCTTTCTCTCTCTCTCTGTCTCTCTCCACCACAGCGTCACCATTCCTCAGCCTCTCACTCATGTGCTGCATGAGTTGAGCTGAGCGGAGCTGAGTGGGGCTGAGAGGCAGAGATGGGGTGGGAACATGACTGCCCTCTGGCAAACTCCAGCCAAGCACTTCTCTAGTATTCGCACAATGATAAATTTTACAGTGGCCCGTCCAGGACGCATGCCTTGCTCCCTGCACTCTGCGCTGTATTTACACACACATCTTTTCAAAAATGTGTCAAACTGCAAGCCTGGCATTTCAGCTCTACGGAACTGTGTGCATCTCTGTGTGTGTGTGTGTGTGTCAGTGTATGTGTGTGTATGCATGGGTGTTGCTATGCAGGAGTTTATTCTTCCTCCAACTCTTTGCTGGCCCTCAAGGACCTGCATAAGCGTTTAGCATTTCAGAACCCATAGAGGGTGGCAGGTAAGAAGCTACTGTGCCTCTCGCCCTGATAGAAAACACATTCCAATCCAGTCTGCACGGCCCCCCTGAGTGCTATTTCTACAAACACCTACTGGCTAGAATAAATGGGTGCTGTGTCTGTGTGTTTATCCCACAGGCAACCGCGCAAGGGTGGTAAATGTCAGCGTGATATCTGATCATATTCTGGATATCACGTCATGGTCATGATTTTTTCTGATCTTATTCGTGTGTGATGATGGCGGGTGCAAACTAGCGTGTGTGGGAGTCGGGTCTGCGCGGCGAATGGGAGGAGTACCTGGTTTCGGTTGCCATGACTCCCTGCGTAACTGCCTCTCCAGCCGGATACCATCTTAAATACAGTATATAAATCAACAACATGTAAGTGCTGGCACAAGTCACGTGACTTTTATTTTTGACACTTGCGACTAGTGTGGCGGGTCCTCCTGGCTGCGTGTGAGGTTATGGATGGCTGTCTAAAGCTAATCAAAACACATTCTGCCGAGGCATTGGGAGAAAATCGCTAAGGTCAGCACTTGCCTAAAGCTGCATCACATTTTACACACTATTTTCGCTAGCACAGGATTCAACTGGATTTGGTAAACACAGAGCAGAATGCTGACAGCTGACTTGTTGAAACTTTGTTTGCAACATGCTTTTCGTGGTGACTGGCTGCAGACTACCACTGATTGTTGTTGCCATGCAGACTACTGGTGAGCATCTGTGATGGGAGCGTGATGGAAGAGTGAAGTTTTCCATGCTGGTGAGATGAGGTGGGGTGGTTTGGGGTAGTGGTGGTGATGGTGGTAGTGGTGGTGATGGTGGCGGAGTGGGGTGAAATCAATAACCATTCAGGGCCAAACAATTGCATGTTCGGAATTAAGGCTATTCCATTAGTGTGCTTTTTAATTGCAGTAGAAATGTGTGTGTGTGTGTGTGTGGGTGTGAGAGAGAGAGAGAGAGCAAGAGAGAGAGAGACAGAGAGACAGACAGAGAGAGAGAGAGAGAGTTCAGTTCAGTTCAGTTATGTTTGTGTGTGTACAAGCTTGAAGGTGTGCGCATGTGCTTGAGTGAGTGTGTACGTGTATTTGTGCTTATCTGCATGCATGTTGGGTTTATGTCTGTACTCCTGTGGTGTGTGTGTGTATGTGTGTTTCTACGTTAATGTGTCAAGACATGTGCAAGTGCATGCGCATGTGCAAATGTATCCATGTCTCCGCTGTATCTGTGTGTGTGTGTGTGTGTGTGTGTAGCGCACAAGCTGAGGATTGCAGTTTCCTTGTTATGCGGAGATGAAATTCCTCCTGAGCAGTTTGCAAATCAATCTCCCCTCAAACAGATACAAACTCTCAGTCTCTGCTTGCCAAGTAGAGGAGAGGAGGAGAGGGAGGAGGGAGAGAGAGAGAGAAGGAGGAATGAGGGAGAGAGGGAGGGGGGAGAGGGATTGATAATCTGACAGTCACAGGCTAGATAAGATGAATTAATAACAAAAAATGGCTGCGCAGATAGAGGAGCACGGGGCGAAGTGCAGATTTCATTACTGAAGGTGACGACAATGGAGGAGATCTCCTCTAAGGCTTAATCTTGCGTACACTCCACAGAGAGAGGGATGGATGGAGAGAGAGAGAGAGAGAGAGGGATGGAGGGAGCAAGGGAGGGAGGGAAGAGGACAAGACTGCCACAGGAAGGCCCAGAGAAGTTGGGTTTGAGGAAGTGAGACATTTTTTGCGCCCGTGTTTTTCTAATGGAGATGAATGACAGAGGTGAACCATGGGTAGGATCACGAGGAAACAAGTGCATTATGGGAAATAAGTGGGGTACATCTAAGCACTCCAATGAGGCTGTTTCCTCACTCTTCTCCTGTGCTCTCTCTCCTTCAGATTACCAGTACAGATGTAAAGATGATTCCCTAGCTGGCATAATCAACCAAAGTAAAGCAATAATAGATTTTTTTAGATTTTGTCTTTTCAAGATACTCAAAGACACTCAAAGACAGACGTCAGATCAGACTGGTGAATAAGAGAGAGAGTGTGAGGCCGAGGACTCTACTGGAGTGTTGAGAGGTGTGTGTGTGTGTGTGTGTGTGTGTGTCTATGTCAGAAGGTACTTGTGAGGCAGCTCATGATGACGTGATTGACAGATGGGTTGCCACAGAGACAGAAGTGAAGTGAAGAGTTAAAGGGTGGGAATGAGTTTTTTTTTATCTCTCACCTGTTCATACTTCTCCAGTTCAGTGTGGTATATCTGCCGGATCTGTGAGAGCTTGGCCCGATAGTCCGAGTGCTCAGCCGAGTTGTCGGCGCCAGCCCCACCTGAGGCTGCGGCCGCTGCGGCCGCCGCTGCCGAACCTCCTCCCTTCTCTGGGCCGGACACGCCCTCGGCCAGCAGCATGTTGTCCAATCGCATGAGCTGAGCATCTGGGGGCTCCTCCTCCTGGGCGCCACGGATACTGAGCACTGTAAACAAACAACAAAGGGGAAGGAGGAGAGGAAAGAAAGAGAAAAGATCAAAAGGTGAGTCACAGCACATGTCATAAACACAGCACGAGAGCAGCAGCAGAGGCAGCTGTGACATCAGAGGTGGCACAATCATGCGCCACCTCACGCCGGTGGCAGCTGGGGTCCAAACTGACTCACATATGGGCACTCTGGTGACGCACCGCAAAACAGATGAGACCTCACACACAAACACACACACACCTCATTTCATTTTACAAGGTGGACTGTACCCTGAGAAACTGCACTACACTACACTGCAGCAAGTGTGTCTGTGCTTACAAACACTCACAAAGCATAACAATCAAAACACACACTCGTCACACTTGAATTTTCAGACCATCAGGTACCACGGGTCGACGATTACTCAAAAAAAAAAAAAAAAAGAGGTCTGTGGTGAGGCACGCGCGTGCCTCCCATTATCTGCCCTGCTCCATTAAAGCTGATGGAGACTCGATCTCGGGTGGAGATGGAGATGGAGATGGAGGTTCAGCCTTCACACATCTCCAGCTAATGAGTCGTGACGCGGGAGAGCCGAAGCAGGCAGGCAGGCCCCCTGACTGCGTGCTCCTACACACACACACACACACACACACACACACACACACACACACACACCCCTGCCAGGAGCCTGTGCTAAAGTCTGTCACCAGCCTCAGCTAGACGCTGACCCTATGGAGAGTCTCCTAATGCGCCATTGTTCCACTGTTCATGCATAAATTTCTCCTTTTTCATTGATACGTTCTCTTATCATGGAGGCCAAGAGTAATGGTTGAAACTTACAGTTAATTACAGTGTTGTGTTAACTCAATGTGACTTCTTTCACATCTTGGTTGAGAATTATGCTGTCCATTTGAGTGAAGTCACTGGGTAGCTGCAAGGCAGCTGGAGAAGACAGAGTCTGTTGTGTTTGTACCACTCTTGGCCACTAGATGTCTCCCTTGATGTTTCCAGGCACAGGCTGAGGCCACCCTCCATTTTCAGACGATGAGCAATAAAGGCACAGACACTAACACACTTCAGCACATACTAGACTCACGCAAAAAAACACACATAACACACAGGTGCACGCGCACACACATACACACACCTGCACACAAACATACATACTGCCACAAAACAAACATACACAATTCATGCACTGCTAATTGGAAGCCTATTCACAGACCACACATACATTTTACTGACAACTACATTTGACTTCCTCGATCTTTAAGCAGCCAGATCAATCTGAGGTGTGTTAAGGTGAGGTGTTGCACATACATCAGCGTCTTCCCAAGGAGTTTCGACACTTGAAATGGCACAAAATATGACTTTGAGACTTTCAAAAGCTGTGCAGCGGCTGCTGCCATTTCCCATCTATTATGCCACCCATTGTTCTGACCCAAAATGGGAACAAGGAGCAGGGAAACACTTCATTAATCCCAAGACAATGGCTCGTGCTTGGTGAATTAACCTCAGTCTACTGCCCAGGGGTCTGGACGCTTGGTCAGGGAGTGTGTTTGTGCGGTGAGGGGGGGGGGGGGTTGGGGTGGGCAAAGGGATGAGAAAGAGTCCTGCTGGACGTAGCCAACCCTACCTCCACCCCCACCACCCCCACACCCCCAAAAGCACTCAACGCACCTCTACACACACACACACACACACACACACACACACACACACACATCCAAATTCCCACCCCCCGCCCCTTTTAAAGTGGAATCAAAATGTAAATGTGAAGGCTGTTGGTGAGTGTGAGTGTGCAAGGGGTCAGGAGATGACGGCGCAGTCAGTCCCAGCGTGAGGTAGGCTGACTGACCTGGGGTTTCCCTCCAGGGGAGAGCCGCGGAGCTGGCAACTGGACAAACATCCTGTTTCATTACAGCCCTGCTCCTCAGCCAACCGCCTGATAAGGTACCCACTTAAGTGAATGGAGCAGGCCAAAGGTGGGGTGGGGTGGATGGGGGATGTGTATGGGGGGTAGAGGGGTAAAAGAGAGGGGTTAAAACAATAACCCACTCTCCCCAGTCACATAATTAACCACATGCTGTCAAACTGCTCTCAGAACCCCACCTAAAGGTTCTAAATAAACTTGAGTCTTGCTGAAGCTACAATTACCGCCACTTTAAATCACAACTTAGGCACTTTCCTCATGTTCTCCCTTCTACTCTCTCTCTCTCTCGTACAGGCCTGGCACTCTTTGTTAAGTGAACTCCACTACACTAACGCGCAGAGAGCAACACTCTCCCTGTGGTTACCACCTCATAAATAGCAGTGGTGAGAGTGTGAAAGCAAGCCTGCAGGAAAAGAGCCCACATCCAACAGAAGCTAAAAAAAAAGAAAGAAAAAAAAAAAACGTGTATGGCCACAAGGCCAGCTGTACATTCTTGACAAATATTTGAAGTGAAAAAACTAAACTCGTTAGGAGGGCCGCAATTATATTTATTTGTTCACTCTTAAAAAAATGAAAATCAAAACCTCATAGCCATCTTCTCTTTTCTCTTCCCTTCATACTTCTAAAGGAAGTAGGGATTAACACCGTTGAAGTGTAAGGTCAACCCAAATCCCCCATTGCACATCCATCCCATTCAAAGTGGACAAAAGTAAATCTTGAATGAGGATTGCATGCAATGCATAGCAGCCAATTCACAGCAGGCTAATCCTGAGGATAACCTCTGAAGAAAAAGCATACGTTTGATACTAAAAATTATGGTCACACACGCAAACACACACACACATATACACACACAGAACAGAGGAAGGAAGCTGATGACTCTCTCTCTTTTTCTCTCTCCTTGACTTCCAGAGCAGAAGAGTAAGGCCTGCAGAATTCTTCCCAGTGTTATAAAATGTCTAGACTGTCAAATGAAAATGGAACATAAAAACCTCCCCCCTCTGTTCATGCTATGTTTCGATTCACGTCTGCCAAGTCCTGGCTTCACATCTCTCCGTGTTTATTTTACTTGGCCTCCAGCATCTCCACCATCAGTCTTTAAAAAGAGCAGAGAGAAAGGGGGAACGTTTGGCGAGGGGAACCATGAGATTGACGAAGGAAAAAAGAGAAAGCAAAAAGGAAGAATCTGATATGCTCATTTAGAAAAAAAAACAGTGAAAAAGATCACAGAGAAGTGATTCAAAAGTCACCCTAACGTTACGTAGATGTCTACGAAGCATCTCCAAAAGACAACTACATCGGGCGAGACAAGCTGACACACGAGCAAACCGTGTCATTCTTCTGCAAACGGAAAAATGCATTGTCTCAACACACCTATCACACACACTTTCCATCAGACGATGACAAAAGCCTAGCAACATGACCTTTACAGAAGTATGTCCTGGTCATCTTCAAAGGGCTTTTTTTCCCCACTGTTCTGTCTGCTCGGGTGACTATGTTTCTGTTTCTGCAAAACCATAACAGAAAGAGAAAGAGTGTGTGTGTGTGCGTGTGTGTGTGTGTGTGTGTGTGTGTGTGTGTGTTTGTGTGTGTTTCTCCTGTTCAGCCAACCTCCACCATGTCCTCTGGTTGCACAGGACCTGGGTGAGAGCATCTGTCACAGGGGAGACACACGCAGGAGCGATGCAACAGACAGGACAGGAGGACGATGCCATTTTGAGAGGCCTGTCATCCTTCATCGACAGCTGATTGCAACATCCTCTTGGAGCTACCCAGACGAACAGCTGCCATCGGGGGCGTGTGTGTGTGCGTGTGTGTGTTTTTTTTCCTCTTTCTTTTTTCCCCCCTTTTCGGCAGCTCTGTGACTGTAATCGTATTTCACTGGTTTTAGGCCCCATTGGTTTTTATTGGGCTTTAATGTGTTGCTCTACTAACTGATATATAAGATGCATGAGATTGCTCTGAGTGGTTTAATTCGGGCTAATCTGTGTAAATTCTGCAATTATTATTTTAGCTGGTTGAGAAACAATAGCCACAATTGTTTTGTTTGTTTCTTAAGTCAAGCAGTACAGGGCAGAATTAGCCAAGGGGGAAGAGGAGGGAAGTTTTTTTTTTGTTTTTTTTTCCTATTTCTTTGGACACAGTCAGACACAAGCCGCAAACGGCTGGTAAGCATTTGGAGCAGTCATAGGAGGTTAAGACCACATTGAATAAAAAGACAAAAACAAAGATGTGCATCTTTCAGTCAAAGCCTAGAGAACACAATTAAACCCACAAAAATGGATTATCGTAAATGCATACAATTAAGTTAAACGAAAAGAAAGGAGAGGGGGTGGATAGCGTGTGTGTGTGTGTGGGGGGGGGGGTGAAACTGTTTCCATAAAATTGGCTTTGCTGTGGGTCATAATTACACGACTCAGTAAGGACCACTTCACTCTGTAATAGCGGGCTAATTGATTCCTCCTAATATTTTCCAGCCCTGGGTCTGCATGGCCCTCCCTCGTCAAATGCGGGCTGTTGAACTTACTTAGCCACCCGCCGACCGACATCAAGCTCGCTCCCAGGGATAAACAATTACCCGTGTGCAATTTCAAACCTCCCTTTTCCTCTCTCTCTCTCTCTCTCTCCTCAGTCATTCTTCTCTCTCACTCTCTTTCTCTCTCTCCCATCACAGTCACATTCCTCTCTCTCTCCCTCTCCCCTTCTTTTTTTCCCAGAGAGCATCATCCATTCACTGAAGCTATTTTCCCCCTCTTGGAAGCGTTTCAAAGATGGCTTGTTGTTAGACCTGGCCTAATTCCTCTCCCCTGTTACCAGTGTGCCAGTCCCTCCTGGTAACCGATTAGCCCGGCTTTTATTCTAGGCCATATGAAATCTGTTTGTGTGTGTGTGTGTGGGGGGGGGGGGGGTGGAATGTAGATGTTACTATGGCAGTGAAGATGGCTGATGGTTGTGCTGATGTGACCCAGCCTCCCTCCACCAGCCTGGCTAAGAGAGAGCTAAGGGGAAAGGGAAAGGGAGAGAGAGAGAGAGAGAGACAGACAGAAGGAACGTGGGAGAGAGAGAGATAGAGAGAGTTAGAGAGAGAGAGAGAGGAGGGCACTGAGAGGGAGGCGGAGGGGGAGAGAAAGGCGATGTGGTGGGGTAGGTGTGTGGGGGGGGGGGGGGGGGAATCAGGCACGGGGGAAAGCGATATGTGTGTGAGAGAGAGAGAGAGAAAGCAGAAGAATTACACTGATCGATTCATACTAGACAAGTCAGCTTCTCTCCTTCTTCATTTCTCTTAATGCCCTCAGCCATGCGCAGGGATATGCATTACTCCCTACACGCCGAGAGCACACAGTCCGTCTCCCCCTCCACTCGGAGCGAGCCGTGATGGAGGATAAGAACCGTTAATTCAACACCCACCACCACCCCCATCCCCCACCCACACCCCTCTCTCTCCTCCCATTTCTCGTTCTTCCTTTCTCTTGGTGTTGAGTGGACTGTCATAGCAGTCAGATGCGCCATCTCAAGGCCAGGCAGATGGTTCGTTTTGTCATCACGTCATGTCGAGCAACACCACCCCCCACCCCCCATCCCACCCCCAAACACACACACACACACGCACACACACACAAATCTCCTTAAAAAGGAAAAAATTCAAAAGTGAACTTCTATTTATGCAGAGGCAAAACCACACTCACATCAAAACAAACGCTCGGGCTCAACCCCTGTGCATCCAGCCTTCAACAAACCCAATCAATATTTAATACAAACCCCATAAAGATAAGAGTGCAGGACGGATCCCTTTAACTCACCGCTCCTCTGTCGGCTCACTATTCATTCCATTTCCAGCTGTGCTTCTGGAGGAGGATCAGGCATAGGCACGATTTATGCATCCCTCCTCCACTCTCTCTCTCTCTCCCTCTCTCTCGTTCTCCCTCTCCTCTCCTCCCCCCTCCCCTTGTTCCCCCTGAACTGGGGAAGTGAGTGGATGTGCCTCCCTCCCTCGCTTCCTCTTCCCCCCTTCTGCATTTGCCATTAACCAAACATCCAAAATGGCTGCCATCTTTATGAGAGGGTGCCCCTCGAATGCTGTAATATTAATTGAAATGGAGACGTGGCTCGTGCTCGGCTTAACCGTGAGCCCCGGGTTGGGGTGTGGTGCGGGAGTGAGGGGTGGTGTGTGTGTGTGTGTGTGTGGGGGGGGGGGGGGGATAGGGTGCTTAATTGAACACGGACACAAGACAAATCCCTCTCCTCTCCTCTGCTCTCCTCTCCTCTCCAGTCGTCTCCTAGTGACTGAAGCGTGTCCAAGAGTAGAGAGGGAGAGAGAGACAGAGACAGAGAGAGAGAGAGAGAGAGAGAGAGAGCTTTGCTTCATACACTCTTTGAAGGTGGGAGATGACTTTCAAATATACAGCACTTAAGAAACCTCAAGCTGGCCTTGCGTGGCCACCCATGGTGGATTTGCGTGGGCTACATATCATGACACCTGCCATCAGCATGCATAAACACCAAGCTTAAGGCAGTCCAGCTGAATACGTTACCCACCGTGACAAATACCACCACTAGGAAGCCCATCTTTACTTGCCATGAGACAGGTATTCTTTACATGCACTCTACTATATTCTGTGCTTGTCTGTGAAATTTCATGCAGCAGTCACTTGGGTCTTAATAGGGCAGTCGCAAAGCTGGATATTACCATGTATTATCCATATGCAGTGTCAATAGCCTTCCTCTTTCCATGGGGCAGGAGGGACCTAAACCGGGCTCCAAGTATCGCCACAGCCCCCTCGGCTCTGCTCTGATTTGGGTTGCTCTAAATGGCATTACAATATCTGGCCCGGAGAGTCACAACACGCCGCGTTCAGATATCTTATCCTATCGGATTAGCGGGGGATAACACCCGGCTGTCAAAAGCCATTACGGCGCCTAATCCCCTCCTGAATGTCTCCGGCATGCAGACAGGCCATGTTGCTGGCACCACTGGACCACTGGGCAGCCCCACAGAGCGGTGCAGAGATGTGTCGATTTAAGAGGGGGCAGCAGAGGCTGGGAGGCAGGCTGGAGGGTTGGTTGGGAAGGTAGGTGGTGAGAGGTGTGTGTGTGTGTGTGTGTGTGTGTGTGTGTGTGTGTGTGTGTAAACTGATGCTTAATTAATGATGTTGGGGTCCTTTCTGTCATTGTTAGCCAGATGTATGGGTACAGGGAGAATGGGCATGTGGGCATGCAACCATGGAGGGTCCTCACACTGTGGTTGGCACCTCTAGAGAGGTTGGCTCCACTTTGCATTGCGACGCTGTAACACGAGACGCCACGCTGCACTCAGTGACGGGCACAAGGGTGGAGGGGTTGGGGTGGGGATGACGGGAGAGGGGTGCCTGGGGAGACAACCAAACTGACACTTGAGACCGGTCAGTACACAGCACAGTCTAGCTAGCAAGCACAGCAACACCTTTGGTTGCCAAAGCAAGCATGTTCCAGCAGCTGAGGGAAATTCTACAAGGACACAAAATGGAAATAGTTTTTTTATTTCTGAATGAACTCCTCTTTAATACTAGCCAGTAGCCTATAAATATATGTATACCTACAATATATATAGATAATAATATCTAAATATTATATATATTTACTGTATGCATCCCTTATTTTGTGAAATCTACACTTCATTTGGATTATGTACTATGATTTGAAATTTCCCACCATAATAGAATAAGACCTACTGTTTTCAGTATACATCAAATACAGTTCAATAGACAAAAATAAACCAGCATAGTAAAAATACATCACAGGCATCAAAACAAAAACATCCCTTCATAAATAGAATGTGAACAAGAAGGAGGGGGGTGAAAAGCACAAGCCTTTAGCCTAATTAACCCTTTGGAGCTAGGCTGGTCTGAGGCTGTCGCCGTAGATTTATTCTGACAGCACTGGTCCTATTTGTTTGCATTGGTGATTCAGTGGGCACACTTCATTGTGGCTTTAGCAGTTAATAAATCATGGTGGCTCGGCGCGGGCCTGTGCGACGGTGGTCCTGTCACAAGGCAGGCTCCAGAGTCGAAGCGACAGCTACATGCTAATTCAACATCGGCATAATTCATTATGCAGTCGCAAGTGTACTGGAACGGAAAAGGAGGCAACACGCACCGGGAGGAGAACGACAGTCTTCAAACTGTTAAAAGCGGGCCATCTCCTCCAACGCCTTCCCTTTGCTTCCCGTTTGCAGTTTAACTGGCATGAAGTTGCATTACCACAACCACAAGCTGAGGCAAAAAAGGAGGGGAGAGCGTGAGAGAAGAAAAAACACAAACACACACACACACACACACACACACACACACAGTATGAAGGAGATACATTGAGAATCTATAAAAGCTCCTCAGGTTGCATCATAAATATTTATTACACAATTACCACTGCCAACCTAGGGGTGGACACCAGTGCACTTGATTTCTGAATATTAAAAATAAATCCTTAGCAACACCATTAAAATAGACTTTTTTTATTTTTGTTTTTTTTTCCACAAAGAGGGGTAGTCGGAGGGGTGAAATTACTGTGAGGACAAGTGAAAGGTAGGTCGGAGCACAGTTAATTAGAAAACTGAAATCGAATCATAAAATTAAAAAGTCAATTAAAAGAATCAGCCAGGGTGCGCGTCGGCACGGTGACAACCGGCGGAAATGAAGCTGACAGGCGTCGCATTAGAGCGGTTTGGTGGCTTCTTGCCCCCCCTCAGTGAACCACCCCCTTCAACCCACCCAACTATCTCCTGCAGTCCCTGTGACCAGCAGTTTCCTAGGCGAGGAAAACCGGCAAGGGCCCTTCGTTAGAGCAACCATTCCTCATGCCCCACCACCACAACCACCTCTCCACACACACACACACACACACACACACACACACACACACACTCCCCACCACCCACTTTCCTCCGATCCTGCTCTAATAATGGTAATTATAATCATTAGAGGCCAAGCCAGTGGCCTGAGGGAAGGCGTACGCAGACAAGAAATCAGGCGCTGGAGAAAGACGATTTCCTTGGGTCGGCCTGCCATCATGCGAGAGCATTCATTAGAAAAATGGCACTCCTTATTCACGAGACACAATATATGAGGCCCCAGGCTAGTGGTATCTCTCTTCCTATCTTACATGCAGGGGCTTAAATATATATTTTATATATATATATATATATGATCTATGCGCCTGATCTCATCTGACTTTGGGTTCACATAGCCTTTAATGCTGCATGAGAGGCCTCAGGGTGTCAGAGAGAGAGAGAGAGAGAGAGAGAGAGAGAGGAAGAAAGAAAAGACGGAGAGAGACAGTGGAGGAGATTCTTGGCACATGAGCATCATCTGACAAAACAGACAGAGGGGTTGTTGGTGCGGCTTAAATATTAAGCATCGGGACCCGGCCGGCACTAAATGAAGAGCCTATGAAAGGCCTTTTCATTCTGCACTGATGACCAACGCTGCAGAAAACCACTGAATCATCTGAAAACTTTTACTCTGGACTCTCTCCTCAGGAAACCCTCCCCAAACACTTCTCTAAAGAGGAAGCCGGGCAAAAAAAAATGAACTAAAAAGAGAGAGAAAAAAGAAAAACTGCAAAGCTCCACTGCTTCCGATCCTAGCACCAGCAGAGAGAGAGAGAGAGAGAGAGAGAGAGAGAGAGAGAGAGAGAGAGAGAGAGAGAGAGAGAGAGAGAGAGAGAGAGAGAGAGAGAGAGAGAGAGAGAGAGAGAGAGTGAGTGAGTGAGTGAGTGAGTGAGTGAGTGAGTGAGTGAGTGAGTGTGTGTGTGTGTGTATTTATATATATAAAAGTATGTGCCAGCATTGCATAACATAATGGTGCCATCTCTACTGTGGCCTGGAAGAGAGGTGAGCAGGGCAGTGTGAAGGAGAGGAAGAAAAGAGGAAAGAGTGCAAAGAGAGAATACGAGTGAAGGGTAGAGGTCTATTAGGGTGGCCTGTGGCAGTGCTAACAGGCAGGAGCAGTGGGGTGTGCCTGGTCCCCTCTACCAGCCTACTCCTACTCCTGTTTGTGGTGCCCGAGGCCCAGTGTGAGAGACGGTCGTGGCTGCTGGCGCCCGGGCCATTGAAGTTCCCCTCCGGTCCCTTATTAGAGCCATTCCTTCAGAAAGCTAAGTGAGCGTGGCAGCACCTCGGACGGCCCTGGATGCAGAGGTGACCACTGACACCCATCGAAAACTCCTCAGCCAGAGAAAAGAGGACCGGGTCAGACAGTAACCCCATCTCCTGTCTAATACATACACACACACACACACACACACACCATCAACCCTCTCCTGACCTTGCTTCATCATGCCCTCTCCTGTCAATGTACTCCAGCTCACCTGACACACACACACTGGGTGTCAGAGGTGTCTGGTGAGTCTACTGTTGCTCTACCTCTCACTGTCAGGGGCCACAGCTCAGTGCAGTATTGTACACGTCCCCATTACTCTATAAGTCAGCCCAACAAGGACAGCAGCAGCAGCAGCAGCAATGCCACACTGGCAGACTGCACACACACTGTCAGCTTGGCTGTCTAATTTGTTTTTAAACCACAGATTATGATAATCATGTACATAACAGTAAAACTTAATCCAATAGATTATGTCATATACATAACATTAAAACTTTTAAACTCACCAAATACTCATAACGTCAAACTATAACATGTATAAGCTGCTACTAGTTCCACATTTACTGTGGATGTTTGACTATTCTATGGATTATAAAAAGTAGTAAACCACAGTACTACTGACACGTGATCTCGTGCGTGCAGTGGAAGTCTGTAGAGTCAGTGAGGTGGGAGAGTCAGAGTTCAGCCAGGTGGAGCCCAGGCCAAAGGCTCAGGATCTGACTAGTCCAGCCCCATGGCAAAGTGGAGGTGCTTTGTGTCAGAGCGGAGCATGGTGGTGGTGTTTTGTGTGTGAGCGGAGCAGGGTGAAGGTGTTTGTGTCGGAGCAGTAGGCCTACACGTTATGGGTGCTGAACACGGGGATGATTAGTGGATGAGCATGGAGCTCTGGGGAAATTTTCCCCCTGCACCATCCCAGCCGAGACGGATGCCAGTTACTCACTCTCACTCTCTCTGCTCTCTCTCTCTCTCTCTCCTCCCGGCCCTGCCGTCTGTGTTCGTCAGCATGGCACATTTCACAACGCGGGTGCCCGCTCTCTCACTGCCAACAAGTTTATGTAAAAGTGATTAACAGTAATTAATCCTTAATTACTATGATTAGCCAAGTCGCAGTAAATTAAGGCACATCTGGAGTGGCGGAGGGGATGGGGGGGTGCGGGGTGGAGGCGGGTGGCTGTTGGCTCAAGCTCGTCATGCTGAGAGCACCCGTCCGACAACCGTTTATTTTTTTGTGCACGCGCGACCTGTTACATGGCTCTCAGCAACTGGATAAGGATTTACACAGCAGAGTGTGTGTGTGTGTGTGTGTGTGTGTGTGTGTGTGTGTGTGTGTGTGTGTGTGTGTGTGTGTGTGTGTGTGTGTGTGTGTGTGTGTGCCACCCCTGAATTACATAAACAGGCTCACGTGCATGAGGTGCCTCCTGAAACGTTCTTTTGCTTACTAACATGGGAAATGTGCCTTCCTTGAAAGCTGAAACTAACACATAAATAAACACACACACACACACACATGCGCGCATGCACGCACGCGCACACACACACACACACACACTTTCCAGTATGTGGTATTTGGGAATGTTGGGAATTGGGTTCTGAACCCCAATTCAGCATTTCTCCATCACATATCCATATTCATATCTATACATCAAGGGGTGTGATTACAAGTTTCAAAGTGTCCCCCACATCTCCTGAGATGGTGGGAGAGCACTGAGGGAAGCGCCTGGGAGCCTGCAGTCATCTGATCCTCTCAGAGCAACCACGAAGCACCAGTGAGGTGGACTGGGTGACTGGCTGAGTGAGTGTATCAGAGCCAGAGGCCTGTTTCATACCAGTCACCACAGGAAACTGTCAAAGTGATCAGATCAGGGCGCGCAGGCAGACGGATTAGCTGAACGCAAAACAAAGCGAGTAGTTTATGTTTATTGCTGGAATTGTTGCAGTACACACACACACACACACATACAAACACACACAGACATACACACACACACACACACACACTGCCCTCTGTGTTCAGCAATCCTACTGCATTCCTGATTGGCTGTGATGCCTGAAGATGTCTGGGCATGTCAGTGCAAGATCCTATTCTCTCTTCCGCTCGTGTTCTCTCTCTCTCTCTCTCTCTCTCTCTCTCTCTCATCCATTCCTTACCCTCCTTTATTCCCCCTCACTACTCCTCATGTTTCCCTTTCACTCTTTTCCCCCCAACTCCCTCTCTGTCTCATCTGCCCTCCCTCTGTCTCTCTCACTCTCTGTCTCACACAACACATATTCAGTCTCTCTCTCTTTCTCTCTCCCAACCCCTCTCTCTTTCACCACTTCTCTCTCTCCCTCTCTCTCTCTCTCCCTGTGCAGGATAAATAATGCATCTGACTGAGCCGTATGCAGTGTGGCTGCCGCGTTCTCAGCGGGGTTCGGCAGCGCTCCCCGTGAGCACCGGTCTCTCCCCGTTACACCGCTCCCGATTAATTACACACTTTAATGAGCTGCATTATTAATGAGGCTCTTACTATGCAGTTTTATGGGTGGGGGGCTGGGGAGAGGAGACGGGAGTGGAGTGGAGTGGGGTGGGGTGTGCAGGAGCAGCAGCAGAAGCAGCAGCCGAGTTGCCGAGCAGCAGTCGGCACGGTGACGGCGAGCTGGGGGCTCTCCAGTTCTCATTATAATATCACACCAGGCTTCTAGGACCATGGCTATTTAAGCCATTGTAATAATAGGATTGCGAATTTCAGCATGGCATGCAGACACGCACACACACACAGAAACACACATTGAAGAACACACACATCCCTGTGAGCCAAAGCTACTAGCAGCCATGTGTCTTTGAGTCAGGCTTCCCCACAGCCAGCCATCCAGCCAGCCACCCATCGCTCCATGATGTGGTGTCATGATGAGAGCAAACCCGAGGGACAGGCGCCGCACAGAGAGAGAAGAGAGGAGCATCAGAGGCGACGGAGGCAGACCTTACAGCAAAGGGCGGCCCCCTTCACATTGTTCAGGGATGGTGGGAGCACGTCCTGGGAGATTAAGGTGGAGGGGATTGGGGGGGTTATGTTGGGAGGAAGGGTGTGACGGGTGGGGGATGGGGAGGGGTGGGTTGGGTGGGTGAGGAGCAGTTCATTTATCTTCGTGGGAGGACACAGGCCTGCTCCACGCTCCTTTTGCTAAAGGAAATATGAGCGCCTCCACTGAATAACACTCTGGTCAGGACGACTGAGCTCGTGGAAGCCGGTGGAAGGTACAAATAAATAACAATGATAGAGGGAATGTTTAAAGAGAGAAAAAAGAGGGAGAGAGAGAGAGAGAGAGGAAAGAGGGCTGAAAGGGAGAGAGAAGGAGAGAGAGAGAGATGAGGGGTGTTTTTTCTCAGAGAGAGAGAGAGTGAGAAAGGAAAGAGGTCTGAAAGGGAGAGAGACAGAGAGAGAGATGGGGCGTGTTTTTTTTTCTCCTGAGAAAAAGCAGACAGTTCCACTGATGCGGCAAAGAAGAAAAAAAAAAACGTGATCATATGCTGGAGGTTGTGTGTCTAAGTCGGAGGCAGCCTGAAAACTGACCCCACAAACACCACCCATTTGAGGGCAAACCACAGACCCAAAACTGGCAGGTGTGGGTGGCTGGAAATTTGGAGGAATGTACCAACATAAAAAAAGAAAAATCAAATATGCCTGAGACAAGCACTGTACACAGGCACCAGAGCAACTGAAATCTGCCGCTACACAAACCTCTCCGGCTCTGATGCTCGTGAAGAGAGAGGAGACCTTTGGAAATAAGACGTACCAGAGATAAACAATGGTTTCTTTCTCTGAAGACAGAGAGATAGAGAGAGAGAGATGAGGAAGAGGAGGAAGAGAAAGAGGAGGAGAGCAGAGAGGAAGAGCGGCCTGTTGTTTTGTGTTGTGTTGTTCAGAGCATAACGCTGTGCTATATTAAGGAAACTTGTGACACCTCAGCAGCCTTGCTCTAGCATTGAAGAATATGTCACATTAGCAACATACATGGAGGTGTTTTTTTGGAGTGCATTCATCAGTCAACCTTGGCGTGCTCACATAGCTTAAGCAGACACAGTCTGCATGTCTTTGCCAGAGAATGAGAAAGAGCGGGAGGAAGAGAGAGAAAAGGAGAGAGGGAGAGCAGAAGAGAGTGAGCGAGAGAGAGAGGGAGAGGGATCGAGAGAGAGAGAGGTAAGGAGGGAGGGAGATGGGTTTTATAGCAGCAGTCAACAGTGAATTCCTGCGGGGCCTCTCTGTTTGGGATACTTTGTGTACAAGTTGCTGCCAGAAACGACTTTGTTTCTGCCACTCAGGAGATGCGGGGAGAGAGAGGCATCAAAAACACGTCAGATCCCATTACTTTTCACGCGCCGCACCAAGAGGCGTGCGATGACCGATCGCTGTCACCGCCGTCGACTGTCGAATTGGAAATGAATTGGAACGCTCCATCTCTCTCTCTCTGTGTCTTTCTCTCTGTATTAATAAACTGAAAATCTAATAATAAGCGGAGCGACCTGAACATCTGTGACCGTTGGGAGAGTTGAGTCAGAAAAACCCTCAAAAACACGCCTCCCCCAACCCATTTTTACAAACCACAGCGCCCAGGACAAAGGAACGCTGGCGAGATTGATATCTCTCCTCCGCCGGACCGTCACAAAATGAAGTCACTCGAGTGTCCAGTGAATCCTGGTCTATGAATTGTAATGAGGCCCTCACCCCCAAACACCCCCCCCCCCCTCACCCTTGGCTGGCCCCTTTCAGGGGGTCTGTGGCTGGGGCAGGCGGATGGGAACAACCCTCTGTCTTTGGGGCTCCAGACAGCCGGACTGCGGGCCCTGGGGACACGTAGGCCCCTCTGTGACCACCCCCCCCCACACACACACACACACACACACCGCTGTTCCTGCAGGAGGTGATGAAAGCCACACAAGTAGCCACAGCGATCATCACAAACAGCCATTCAGTCAGTCACTCACATGCCGCTCATTACCCATCAACGAGACCGCTGTGGCCGCTGCTCCTCTGCCACCGCCCACTATGTGGGTCAAGGAGCAGATGCAAATATAGGTCAGGATGAACCCCCTGCTGTCAATCAAGACACACACACACACACAAGAAGGAGGAAGAAAAAAAGATGGTTGAGAGGATGAGTGAGGGGAGGCAGAGTGAGAGAGAGAAAAGGAAAAGAAAGAAAAAAATGAAAGAGGGAGAGGTAGTGGGGAGAGAAAGGAAAAAAGAGACAGAGAGAAGGAGAAAGAGAGAGAGAGGGAGAGAGAGAGAGGGGGAAAGAAAGGATGCATGGAAAGAGACTGAGGGAGATAGAGAAGGCCAGACTGACCAAACTTCAAGTCTGGTGTTGAAGATCGCACGCCATCACTGAGAGGCTGAGTACAAAAGAATAATGAGTCTGAGGTAGATAGTGTGTGTGTGTGTGTGAGAGAGAGTGTGTGTGTGTGTGTGTGTGTGTGTGTGTGTGTGTGTGTGTGTGTGTTGGGGGGGGGGGGGGGGGACGGAGTCACAGGGCTGAATGCAGAGAGATAAGCCTCACATCCATATGGGCCTCAAATCAATGGGTCAATTCCAAGCACCGGGATAATGGGTGATCTTCAGTGGAATCAAATATTTAGCTATAACAACAATTTAGCAGGGCGTCCTTATCAGTTACACATAATGCATACAGACACAAATGTGCTCCATTTATATGCAGAGACATATCATGTATTATTAGGTAATAATACATATGTTTCAAAACTTGTATTATTAAACAAAGGCTGTACTACTTTACAATGATGTTTAATAAAAACACAACCCTCTTACAAAAGTTTACAAAAAACTGTGTCCCAAACAAGTATCGAAACACTCTTCTTTACATTCGTCAGTATCAGTGTGTGTGTGTGTGTGTGTGTGGTAAAAGTCTCCATCTTTCTTTCTTTTTTTAAAGAGGAAGAGTAACTGAAGAGTAGCTCACAGCACCAGTCTCATAGGATCTCCTCCAGCAACAGAGCACACTCCTGTGTGTGTGTCTGTGTGTGTGTATGTGTGTGTAGACACTGCCTGGCTGGATTATAAAATCACTCTGACCTAGATGCAGTCCTCCTCCCGAGACTCCTCCAGGAAGCCGAGCTCCTCGCCGGAGCCCGAGCCTAGTGTGTGTTTTGAGCGGAGTGTGTGTGTGTGTGTGTTTGAACGCGCCTCACCTCGCCTCGCCTCGTCCCGCCTCGCTCCGAGTACGGCTGCTGCCGCTGCAGCTAATTTATGGTTCCTGCTCGCGAGGGGAGCCATGGATTTTTTAAAAAGAAAAACGCCTGGCTGTTGTCCTACAAGCTCACCCGCCAGCTAACCAGCCATCCCTAAAGCTGGTTTATTCCCGTACAGCATAAAACACGTGAAAGTTTTTTAAAAGCAGGGGTTAGAGGAGAGAAACAAAAGTAAGCCTTTACAAACTTCCTTCAATATAAACTCAGCTCAAAAGAACACTAGCTGAAGGAAAAAAAAAAAAAACAGAAATGGGGGAATTTTGGGGGAAAAAAAACAACTTGCGGCCAACTTCCTGCCGTATGAGAAGGCTGGCAGGAGAAAAAAAGCTGAGGAGGTTGATAAAAGCAGGCGGCGGGTCCCTAATCCTCGTCGCGTGGCGTACCTGATCCCCCTGCTCTGCACCCGCTGCCAGTGCTAACTGCTAGCAGCCTGACAGTTGTCTGAATAATCATATGCTAATGCTTCAGCCTACCTACATTTACTCCTAAATGCAGCACCAAGCGCTGTTGATTGCAGGGGTACAATTTTCCTCGCATACAGACAGCGGCGAGAGAAAGTGAGAGAGAAAGAAAGAGAGAGAGAGAGAGTGGGGAAGCAGGGAGAGAGAGAGAGAGAGGAGTGAGTGAGCAAGAAAAGGAGAGAGGGAAAGCGAAGGAGCAAGAGGGAGGGGGGAGGCAAGGGAGAGAGAAATAGTGAGTGGGTAAAAGCAGAATGAAAGATCTTCTTTAAGGCCCAGGAAAAGTACAGGCAATTTGTAGCAAGGATGACAATTTCGCCTCTCCCTCTGAAAAGAGCACTTTATAATTGTGCCACAGCGCAGCCGTCACAAGAAGGCAGTGAGGGCGGCCGGGTGAGGAGGGGAATGCTTACCCACAATTCTTAGCAACTCCACAGACGAAAGTACTCGCCAAAAAGGCCAATCCCTGACAAAGCATTACACTTCTCCCATTTTTTTCTCCTCTCCTACAAGAGGAAAGTTTTCATTTTACACACTCCCTCGAACTGTCAAGCACAACATATCTGATATGCATACAGATTATTTTCTGCACTTCAAATGACCCCCATACTCACCTTAAATAGCCTAACTCTATCAAACTCTATTACAGGCTTATTGATAAAACTGAGTTTGGTAGGGATCAATATAAACCTGCCATTAGTAAAACCTCACTCCAGGCTTTACTTATCCCCTTGCTCTCTCTCACTCTCTCTCTCTTCTCCTCACCCCCCGCCCCCCCCCTCTGTGTCATTCACTCAACCTAAAATAAACCTAGACGAGTCAGTTGTATCCCCAATTATGACGCACAAAGATATCCCTTACATGCTGTACGGAATAGGCGCTCTTAACATTTGTTTCATTAGATGCACCCGTACCTTCACTGCCACGGCTAATGGGGGGGGGGGGGGGGGGTTTTGCTGAAAATAGCCCTGGGAAGGCTGTGGCGAGGGCAGGTTCCTTTAATTTGTCGCATTGTCCCTGTGTTGCCTGGAAAGGGAGATGTAGAAATTGATTGCTCTTTCCGGGGATGGTGGGGGGTGGGGGGGCTTCTAAAAATAAAGTGGCAGGATGGTGTGTTTCTGTGTGTGTGTGTGTGTGTGTGTGTGTGTGTGTGGGATGGAGAGAGAGAGGGAGAGGTTTGCTTCTGTGTACAAGTGTGCTTGCCAGTTTCAGAAAAAGAAGTGTGCATGTGGTGTGTGCGTGTGAGTGTGTATATGTACATGCAAAGATAAAAATATATAAAATATATTCTATCTGTAGATATGTGTGAAAGACCATGCACATATACAGGCAAGTTCATATGTATACATGCATACATACTGTAAATGTGCATGGCTGCATGTGTATATTCGTGTGTGTGTGTGTGTGTGTATGTGTGTGTCTTTGTGTGCACATGCGTATGTATTCTTGCGTATGTGTGGTGTGTGTGTGTGTGTGTGTGTGTGTGTGTATGTGTGCGTGTGCACCCTGCCAGCCTTAGCCCGGTGCCGCTGTGCTGTTCTATCTGCCCGCGTGATAAAGCCAGTAACAGGCCTTTATCGAGGAGCGGGGGGGAAAAATATGCTGCTGCCAGATTAGGGCCCACACTCTGCCAAGGTTATAAACAGCCTGTTATCTGGCTCCCAAACAGAGTAATCCGCTCTCTATCAGCGCCCAAACATATGGGCCACACAGCGCACAGATAGCCTCTGACGGACACCTCGCTTTAGCGCTGAGGAGAGCCGCCGCCGAACACCTCCCTCCCTCTCCCTCCCTCACTCACTCACTCACTCACTCACTCCTTCCCTGCCCCCCGCCACCAACTCCCTTCCTTTCCATTTCTTTCCAACCCCCTGACAAAAAGAGAGGGAAAGAGAAAAAAAAAGGAGAAAGGGAGGATGGGTTCTTTTTTATCGCTTCACTCCCCCACCCTCCACACACACACAGACACACACTCTCACCACCTCTCCATTCACCCCCCAACCCTACCTCCTCCACCCCCATCACCACCACCACCACCCCTCCCCTCTCCCGTCTGTGGAGAGGAGACGGTCACAAAAGACACACCTCGACCTTTCTACAGCTCAGCTCCAGCTTGGCTCCAGGCCTGTGAGGAGAGAGCCAGAGGGGAAGAGAGGAGAGGGAGAGGGAGAGAGAGAGAGAGAGTGCAGTAAAGAGAGAGGGATAGAAAAAAGGAAGAAAGGGACAGAGGAAGGGAGTGGAAGAGAAAGAGAAAGGGTAGGAGAGATACCGGGAGAAAGAGTCAGAGGGACAAAGAGAAAGGTAGTGAGAGACAGTCAGAGTGAGAGAGAGAGAGAGAGAGAGGGAGAGGGAGAGGGAGAGGGAGAAGGAGAGAGAGAGGGCGAGATAGAGACAGAGATAGAGACAGGCTCCATTTTCGGTCTTCCGTTTCTTCCCCTCCTCTCGTCTCTGCCTCCATGCCATTTGCAGCTACCTGCCAGCAGCTCCCCTTTCAAACACGGTTGCTTCCGCCCTCCACAGGAGAGCAGAGCAGAGAAGAGAAGAGGGGAAAGTAGAGAAGAGAAGAGAGAGAAAAGGAGAGAAGAGAAGAGAAGAGAGGGGAGAGGAGAGGAAAAAGGAGCTGCAAATTAGCCATTTTTCTCCTCCTGCCTGTTTCCTCTTCTGGGCCCATTTGTAAGGGTGTTACTGTGGAGGTGCGCAGTAGATTAAATAAACTACTGTGTGTACGAGAGAGACGGGGAGGGGGGGGGTGAAGAGAGATGGAGAGAGACTGTCAGCTGCAGAGAGGAGGAGGGAAGAGAGAGAGAGAGAGACGCCTCTGCCAGATGCGCTTGCATCTCGCCAACTAAACAAAAACAAAATACACACACACACACAGGCACACACATATATACATTTTCACACACACACACAAACACACTGAAACTAGCTGCATTGCGAGCGACACTAACAGCCACGCTAATCAATAAGAGTCCCTATAAAACAGCCCCAGACTCCACACTGACGTTGTAAACAAACCCCCCCAAACACACAAACAGTCTGTTTGCCTAACCAGCTCCCCATTCCCCCGTCTGCATCCTTCCTACCGACAGACACAAGCCTCAACGAGCCGAGTAGAACAGAAAACAACTTTGAGATTGTGTGTCGACTCGCTCCAAGACTGGGGTGATGGAGAGAGAGAGGAGAGAAAGAGAATGGGAGAAAGAGGAAGAGGGAGGGAGAGAGAAGGGGGGGGGGAGAAGGCGGGTGCACAGGTGCAGATTTTGGCGGGCAGGCGAGGTGAGGCGAGTTGAGTGGAGTCGAGTCGCGGGGTGTGAACTTCGTGTCGTGAACGTTCAAAGGCTCGAAGAGTGCAGTTTCACGGTAAATAAAGCAGGAGCTTGGAGCCGGGGCTGCCTGAGTTGGCTGGAAGGGTATGAGAATAGAAACACAGCCGATCTCTGCTGACAGGAGACACAACAGCAAGAGGAAACAGATAGAGAAGCATGATGACATTCTTATGAGGGGAAGAGACTCGGAGCGACCGCCGGCTGATAAAGATGAGCCGCGTTTCACACTCAAGTCAGCCGCGCTTCTTGCACTGATGGCATGCTTAGTTCACCTCTACAGGGGCACTTGGGAGTTGTGACTTTGGAAGGTGTGTGTGTGTGTTTTTGGGGCGGTGGGGGGATGGGGGTGACGCCTTGATCGAAGATGCCTTCGACCGCACAGGAGGTGACCGCAAACTCTCCTGCACTAGATTCATGGGCTTCAGACCTCAACGGTCTCCTGTAAAAAATAGCATCTCCCTCAAGATTAATGGTACACACACACACAAACTCTCTCTCTCTCTCTGTCTCTCTCTGTTGAACCTAAGGACAGCATGTGAGACACCAGCAAGAGGTGAGTCACGACCTGGTGTGTGTGTTTGTGTGTGTGTGTGTGTGTGTGTGTGTGTGTGAGTGTAGAGACTGACTGTTAGTCCCATACACACTAGCCATCCATGTTCACTAATGATAAACTCTGTGGCCTCTAAGAAGGACAATGTTTCACCTTTCCTTTTCAATGCACCTCTTCCCTGAGTTCAGCTACTCTGATGTCCAACTAACTGCTGCTGCTGCTGCTGCACACACACACACACACACACACACACATACATATGAATGACTGTCTGTGTCCCATTCATAAGGCTTCTGCAAGGGGTACGCGGGTAAAGAGCACAGCGTCTCAGTGTCTTCCTAATGAGCAGGGAAAAACAGAAAAACATTCACATCACCTAGACTTCCTGTAGTTAGGTTTTTTTTTAGGGGGGGGGGGCTGAGTTTGTGTGTGTGTTTGTGTGTGTGTGTGGATGTGTGTGTGGAGGAGGTGGTAAGTGTGGCACATTCTGCGAGACTCTGCGTTAATGAGGCTAAGGTAAATCTTGGTGAGGGTAAGACCTACACTCACCACCACCCCCTTCTCTCTCCCGCTCTCTCTCTCCTCTGCTCTGTCTCCTTATATAACCAGCAGAGCCTCTCTCTCTGTCAGCTCGGCTGTGATCTGAATATCTCAGCCTTCATAAAAGATTCAGGCCTTATTGACTTCCTCGTTTCGTTTTCCCCGCAGATCCTGCCTCCCAGGCTCCTTTTAAATTCAGCTCTCGTGGCTGCTGAGGATGCGCGCGCACACACACATACACACACACACACACACACACACACACACACACACACACACACACACACACAGGGCCTGCACAGGAAAACACGACTGGCTTAACAAGGAGGAGGAAGAGCAGGAGGATGAAGAGAAGACAGAAGGATGGAGGAGGAGAAGAGAGAGGAGAGAGGAGGTGAAGAGAGAGGAGAGAGGGCCATACCCTTTTCTTAGTTTACTTGTGGAATAGAGTGTCAGCCCATCACTAGACAATCAGCATCTGCCAGGAGAACTGATAAATGCATTGATTCCAATTTCTCTCCATTCTTAATACTGCACACAAGTGCACAATACAAAACTACAAGAGTAACAAGAATAATGAAATAGCCTGCAGTAAAAAATAAAATACATTTTCACCACAGAGCCCATTTCTCATTTCAGCCAAATATTAGGATGCTATCAAATATCTAGACAACGGCAGAGATTATTGGAAAGATTAAATACAACGTTCAGTTTATAGGCAAGTCCCTATTTTTAAAAACTGCATGGAGATGTGAAGTTTGACTTGCACTCTCCAACATAAACACATCAGAAGGCTTAGCACAGTGGAGCAGGAGGACTCGATTGTCTGATGACCAAAAAAATATATATAATAAATTTCTCATTTTATATACTTCCTTGAGATTCGAAAAATCTTGTTCAATAAAGTTTAAAATGTCACCATGGAGTCATAACATGGCCAGCGTGCAGCACTCTGTCCTCTACTCACTTACCCAATAAACTTTTATATGTTTGGATCAACTATAAAAAAGGGCTCTGGAAACAGGCGACAGGGGAATAATTGGTAGGCTTTTACAGCTATTATAACAGGTCTCTCTAGCCCCTGTAGTCTGGATCACACTCATCACCTTTCGCATCAGAGCTCCAACGCAGCATCAGAGCGATCATCCTCATCCACATACAAAAACTATCCAGGATTAAGATTAAATATAGGATTTACATGTTTTTTGCATTATTCTAATGGCAAGATTAGATAATGCTACATACAAGACATAAATGATAAAGAGTCATATATCGAGGGTTTGGAGCACAAGGGCATAAGTGACATTTCCAGAATTTGCTAAAACCTTTTCAACCCTAGATATGTTATCAACAGGGCTTTTCCATACAGGGTAATATGCATTAACATCTATGAAAAGTTTGCGATCTTGCCAGTAATACACAGCAGTAATCTCTCCTCTTTCTTTTCCTCTTCCTTTCCCTTTCCTCCTTGCACAGCAACGCCCCCCCCCCCGAGCCCCCAGCATGAACACAGCCTTAAGGCTCACGCTCAAACCCAGGGCTAATTGCTTAATAAAAAAAGCAATTATTTCTTTAACGCACACTGGTCATTTAAAATTACCCCCTTTCATAGCCCACAGTCTCAGCTCCAGCAAATTAGAACTGAAACAATAACAATAACAGGGTTTTTCTTGTGTGCAAAAAAAACAATATATATATATATATATATATATATATATATATATATCTCACAACAAGCAGCAGGGATAGGCTTGAAGAAGAGAGTGGAGTGGTGTGTGTGTGTGGGGTGAGTGTGAGGGGGTAGTGGATTATGAAGGGATGTAATTATATGAACTGTGTGGAAAAACAGTTCACACTTTTCTCACCAAACTAACCATGTCACCAACACCCCCCATACCACACACACACACAAGCCAGTCTGCACACCACCCCCACTAAAGCTCTGAAAGAAGACCCTGGTACTCTGTCCAGGATTTTTCAGTGTTGCCACACAGCAGGCCTTCGCAACAACAGCAGACCAGCATCTCCAAGGCGCTGCATTTCACACTTGGGTAGAGGCACAGGGCAGGGATTTAATGACACACACACACACACACACATACACATCCCCCTTACCCATCACACGCATAGAGACACACAGACACACACACACACATCCCCCTTACCCATCACACACATGCGCACACGCACACACACACTCTACAATCGTTCCAATGCCCCCTCCCCCGAGTCACCTAGTGAGAGCGCGGTCGCTGGAAATAGACCGGAAACTCAGGCTACACACACACACACACACACACACACACACACACATACACATACACACACATGCACACACATGCACACACACATGAACACACACAGCCCAGGAACACGGCAACGCCTGCCAGTCTCAGAATAGCAACTCTAACTAACGCACACACACACACAGATCCATCCACCACACCCCCTCCAACTCAACTGCCAAACAATATGCCACCTCAGTGAGGGACTTCAAGCCACAAACAGCCTCATTCCACAAACATTATCCCCTCCATGCAGACATAGAACAGAGGGATAGAGTCCTGGTAATGGGCGCATAGAACAGACATAGAACAGAGGGATGGAGTCCTGGTAATGGGCGCATAGAACAGACATAGAACAGAGGGATGGAGTCCTGGTGATGGGCACATAGAACAGACATAGAACAGAGGGATAGAGTCCTGGTAATGGGCGCATAGAACAGACATAGAACAGAGGGATGGAGTCCTGGTGATGGGCACATAGAACAGGCATAGAACAGAGGGATGGAGTCCTGGTAATGGGTGCATAGAACAGACATAGAACAGAGGGATAGAGTCCTGGTGATGGGCACATAGAACAGGCATAGAACAGAGGGATGGAGTCCTGGTAATGGGCGTATAGAACAGACATAGAACAGAGGGATAGAGTCCTGGTGATGGGTACATAGAACAGGCATAGAACAGAGGGATGGAGTCCTGGTAATGGGTGCATAGAACAGACATAGAACAGAGGGACAGAGTCCTGGTAATGGGCGCATAGAACAGACATAGAACAGAGGGATAGAGTCCTGGTGATGGGCACATAGAACAGGCATAGAACAGAGGGATGGAGTCCTGGTAATGGGTGCATAGAACAGACATAGAACAGAGGGACAGAGTCCTGGTAATGGGCGCATAGAACAGACATAGAACAGAGGGATAGAGTCCTGGTGATGGGCACATAGAACAGGCATAGAACAGAGGGATGGAGTCCTGGTAATGGGTGCATAGAACAGACATAGAACAGAGGGATAGAGTCCTGGTGATTTTTTAATGGCGAAAATGGCAGCCCTTCTTTGCCGGATTTCCACCAGGCAGTTTTGGCCATGAGCTGCTGGAACGCTGGACTGCAGTGATGCTTGTGTAATTCTCAAATGACCTTCAGTCGTATTCCCCAGCAGATATCACAACACACACACACACACACACACACACACACACACACACACACACACACACATACCTCTCACCAGTAACCCTCTGACTGGTGTAGAACTCTCCCAGGGACATATATATATATACACAGTATCTCCCTACCCCCCAGCCTTCCTCCTACATCCCCCATCTTGAACACAGACACACACACACACACACACACACACACAGGAAAAACATCTCTACATGCCTGACCCATCAGTGGGCTTTACTTAGCCTGCTGTGTTATCCAGGTACTGGGTACTGACACGTGTCCTGACCTTTCCTCTGGGTATGCAAGCCCCCCTCCACACACACACACACACACACGCACACACACACACACACGCACCGTGTCTGAATGCCCCCCAGCGCCCAAATGAAAGCCATTTGCATTATCTGTCTGCATGCAGTGGTTCCATTATGCAGTCAAATTTTGGATTTCAAATGCAGGGGTATCGATGTGCTTTTGTGTTCACTGTCCAGCTCTTTGGCTTGTTTTGGCTCCGTCTCTAAAGCAGGCACAGACACACACACACCCTCCCACACACACACACACACACACACACACACACACACACCTCCCTGCTGCCACACGCCAGGCATGACAAAGGAAGTGCAGGCTGCACTGAAGGGGGTTCAGTCCCCCCGTTCTCTTAATGAGCTCCTCGGTTCCACTGTGTTGCATAAACCCATTACCTCCCCACACATTACCTCATTCATTTCTTATATGTGGATCGCTCATTTCTCCCTGGAGCCCCACCACCTCTCTCTCTCTCTCGCTCCTCTTTCTATCTTTATCTCTCTCTCCCTCCTCAAACACTCTCTTTCTCCATCTCCACCACAGACACACAACAAATATACACACCACACACATGCACATATAACACACACACACACACCAAACATATATACCCTCGCTATCTTTTCTCTACATCACATTTAACCATGCTTCTGCTCCATGTATGGGTCTATAATGTTTCTGTTCCACAAAGCCATCCAGCCGACCCTGAGATATCAGGCAGGCGGCTGCAGCGGGTAAAAAATGCATCCCGTAGGATCGGCTCAAGATTTATAATTCTGAGGAAAAAAGGGAACTGGGAGAGAAGGAATTCTGCCCTTCCAGGATTCAAACATTTCCAGAGAATGAAGCACCTTCGGCCAAAACGCCGAAGTGCTGGATCAACTGAAATCGGTGCCAAGCGTAGCTTTAGCTGTGCACGTTATCACCAAGGTTTCAGTTTGACTGAGGCTGTGTATATAAGTGTGTGTGTGTGTGTCTGTGTGTGTGTGTGTGTGTGTGTGTTCATTCACCAAGGTTGCCTTGCCGCTGAGGCAGCTAAACACGACGCTAAACACAATTCCTTACAGCGCAGGACGTCAGTTGCTCTTCACAAATTCATGACCCAGCCTTCAATGCGTTACGGTGAAAAAGGAATACATTTTCTAGTTACAATCATCTTTCCTCCCAGCTAAGCCACCCCTCCCCTCTCAAACCTCTCATCCTTTTTCCTGGGGACACAAGCAACTCTAAATACCACTGGAAGCCAGTCAGACGGTGACAGAGAATGGCTAAGACCAATCAAATATACATACACACACACAGACACAGACACAGACACACACACAGACACAGACACACAGATAGACACACACACACAGACACATAGACAGACACACACAGACACAGACACAGACACAGACACAGACACAGACACACACAAATGCGTATTTTTGGATGGGACACATGGGGAGAACAATCAAAGACAACCATTCCTAAAGTCTTGCAGATGACGCGCCTGTTCCGTGAAATCTGTCCTAAACCGCTGCAGCTGGAGTGGCAGTGGTGTCTTCAGTCTTTCAATCACACACTGAAGTCAGAGCCACAGCACACAGCACACAGCACACAGCTCTGCTCTACTCGCTCTGCCAGACACATGGAGGACACACATGGGAACGCCTGGGTAATTCTGTGTAGTAAACAAGTGATCAAGCATCACTTCAGTATAGGAGCGAGAGGGAGGGCAATGACAACAACCCACAAAAAAAGAAAAAACACACACACACACACACACACATATCACTTTTTCACTTTCAGGAGGTATTTGGCTATTGACAGCATGGCACAAAATGTAGGAACATTCGTTTTAATTCCGCGTTTAAACACTTATGTTTGTCAGTATGAGTCATTGCGACACACCACAAGTCAAGACTAACAATGGCCCTATTTTTCAATCTAATGGCTGTGTGTGTGTGTGTGTGTGTGTGTGTGTGTGTGTGTGTGTGTGTGTGTGTGTGTGTGTGTGTCTGTGCATGTCTGAGTGTGTGTGTGTGTGTGCGTGCGTGGATGTATGCGTGTGCATGTGTTAGCGTGTGTATGTGTTTATATGCAAGTGTCTGTGTGTTTTCCTGGCTGCAGTATGAAGCCTGTGACTTTGAATAAAGCACTCAATATGGGACTTGTGTTTACATGGGCATTAATATTTCATTCAACTTTGAAACGGCCACAATCTCAGCAGAGAGACGGTGCTGCTCGCATTGGCTCCCTTGCCCACGGCCAAAAACACTTTTTGATTGCAGACATCTTTTTTTTTTCTTTTTTTTTTACTTCAGCTTTTTCATTATTTATTATTTTTCTTATTCAACTCTACAAGGCTTGCTAGTATTCTTCAGCTATTTAATGAAAGAAAAGAATGATATGCCAGTAGACTATGCAATAGTGGAACAGTAAACCAAAGCACTGGAATATTTTGCATTAATACTAGAAAGGTTCCACTGTACTGCACTACGCTCCATTACAATTGTCTATATTTCTGAAAGCACCACCATTGTCATTCAAGTACAGCTAAAAAATTCTGTGTGTATTTTTGAATCCACTACAACTACAGTGAAAGTATTGCCGCTTGAGTTGAGTAGACACTGGTTTTCTGGTTTGGGACTGTTGAGTATTGCTTACCAGTCTTGCGAGGGGCTCACTGAAACAGATGATGCCTGTTGTTGTTTGTGAACCCGAGTCAATAAGCGGCGCTTCAGTCAGCAGCATTTGGACTACATTAGGGCCCAAGCCACAGACCTCGCGCATCAATCACGGGCTACATCATGCAGAAATGTGTCCCTCTGTATAATTGTTTGCATACAAGCTTGCCTCTTATTCGCTGCAGCCATGGAAAAATTGTAACACAAGCTGCAATGCATCATTCTGTTTGATGCGGGAAAGTTCTGGCATATGAGATCCATATGGAGCCTCACCGAGCTACTTTTGGCTTCCCAGCTAAAGAAAATATGAACCAACTGACAGGAAGAGAGAGGGAGAGACAGACAGACAGACAGACAAAAAAAAGAGCAAAAGAAAAGAAAGAGCGAGACAGAGGCAGACACGGAAAGAAAAAGAGAGGGAGGGAGGGAGGGAGGGAGGGGGGTGTTGAGCGAGTGAAAGAGAGATGGAAGTTTCGCCACAACTTCCTTTCATTTTGATGACGGAGGAGGAGTATTAGGGTTGGCCGGGGCTACTGTGCAACAGCGCCACGTATGTGGTCGTCATCCCTCAAGCCTTTACGGGGAAAGGTTAAAGCTGAAAGTCAAAAGCGGTGCTTTAATAATTGAGCAAGCCGCTGCAGGTTGCTCCGTGTGTGAGGAAGGGTAGGGTGGGGTGCAGTGGCGTGGAGTGGGCCGGGGCGCCGCCCGCCTCCCTGCCTGCCTGCCTGCCTGAAGAGCAGTACCTTTAAAAGATGCATGGATGGCCCTCCAGAGGGACTGGTTAAGGGGGCCGCACTGTACCGCTGCACCCGCATCACATTCTTCTGTGCTGAACAACCAGATCTTATGTGTGCACTTCTACAAGCAGATGACCTGGAAAAAAAAAGCCCTACGTTACCAAAAAAAGAGAGTGGGGGAAAGAAACGGAGGAAGGGAGGTGGGGAGATGTAGGGAGTGATGGGGAGAGAAAGAAAGACAAAGAGGGTCAGGTATAGAGGGATATGAAGAGAGAAAGAGGTAGAGCTTAAAGAAAAGATTGAAGCCAAGAGCTGCCAATAGCCATGGCGCCCTTAATTGATCACGTTTGCTGTGATGCTAATCACTTTAGCCCACAGCCTTATGCAAAGGAGCTTACATCTCACACACACACACACACAAGCGCACAAGCACACACGCATACACACACACAGTCTGTATGAATGATGGCGTACGTGGGGAATCAGAGTTGACACAATGGAGGCAGTAGCACGATAGGTAATCACGCAGAATGCAAGCCAATGTAGACACCTGCCATGCTACTCTGAACGGGGGACAGCCTTGAGAAAAAAAAAAATACTATCCTGTGTATGATGCTGTTACCATAGAGTTACTAGGGCTAGCAATGCTCTTACCTGCAGCCTATCCACCCAGGTTGTGAGCAAGCCAGCGGCTTCTCTGAAAGTGCAATCTAGTGACTCAGACCCAGATGTATCGCCTTCCTCTGGCCCTGCCATTAAGGCTGGGACCTAAATTATTGATCCGCCACCATCATCAGCATAGCAGTCACGTCCGAGAGGCAGGATCTAACTGCAGCTCTGTCCCTGCGCTACCGCCACTGAAATAATTAGGAGGAATTCTCATTACAGGGAGAATAAAAAGGTTCAGGGATGGAGGGATGAAGAGAAAGAGAGAGGAAAGAGACAGAGAGAGGGAAAGAGAAGAGAAAGGGGGGAGGGGAACAGAGGGGGAGAAAAAAAGGGAGGACAAGGGGGAGAAGGGGTGGGGAGGTGGGGTGTAGAGCCGTAGGGGCATTCTGGGTGTTTAATGTCTTCCCAAGAGACCTGGGATTGTTCTGATCAAATCCACAGGCTGGCTCTGAAGATGACAGGTCTTACCGCAGAAAAACACATACACACAAACACACACACACACACACAACGGACTTACAGCACTCCACAAATAATACATCAAGACAGGGAAGGGAGGGGGGAGAGAGAGAGAGAGACAGACAGAGACAGAGAGAGAGCGCAGGAGGGGATGCATAAATAAAGACACTGCGAAGCTCTGCCAAATTAATAATGAATTGTGAAGGTTGGGATCAATAATATCAGCACATGGCTGCGGCGCATAGATACAATAAAACAACTCCCCCTTCACTGGGCTTCCTCCTTCCCCACACCAGATCCCCCAGTGCCTCCGCCATGCCTCGCGTTCACTCACATCAAATACCATGGCTCCTCCATCTCAAAAGCCTCTTTCATAGCCTACACCATGCCTGCAAATGTTTGCATTAGATAAAATGGGAACAAAAAAAGCACACAAAAGCTGTGCTTTTGTTTGTTTTATCTGTTTTTTTTTCTCCCTCTCTTTTTTTATCATGGGATTATGCTGCCTCTGCTGTGCTAGCCTGTTTTGGCAGTGTTAGCCGTGGCGTTAGCGGCATGTACGGCGTGTGTTGTATGTTCTGTTCTGATGTGTGGCAAGACAGCAGTATGTGTGTGTGTGTGTGTGTGTGTGTGTGTGTGTGTGTGTGTGTGTGTGCGTATGGAGCGACGTGGCACCGTGCTGCACTGTGGCCACACCCCTCATTACCGGGGAGGGTTCATTATGCAAATGACGCTGCTGGAGCGGTATCAACGAGGAGCACGCGCCGTTATCGTTTGCCGCCGCCGGGGCCCTTCCTCTCCCCGATCGCTCATACGGAATCATGGCCTAATAGCATCCCATTAACATAATTGCCAGCAGAACTAGTGTTCCGTGTCTCCGAGACACTCTACTGCCGAGCCAGCGAGGGAGGGAGGGGGGAAGAGAGAGCGTGAGTGAGAGAGACAGAGAGTAAGAGAGAGAGAGAAAGGAGGAAAAAAATTAATTAAGCCACAATGGGGTCCCTCCCTACACCCACCCCCCCCCCCCAACACACACACACACACACACACACACACACACACCCCTACATCCCCTACAACCCCAAAAAAAAAAAAAACACATAATTTCTTTCTAAGTTCATGTTGGGAGGAAGACTTAGGCCTGTTGTTTTTTGGGGGGGAGTTGAACCTTGAGAAGAGAAAGCCCCTCACTCTCAATCTCGATCGGCTGCTGGGACGGGGAGAACACCTCACTCTATATTATACTGATGAGCGCACAGCAGACGCCGGCTCCAAGCACTGCAACCAGTCTGCCAGGCAAAATGAAATCCCCATTATTTTTCAATTAATCCTTAATTAAAATATATTATGCTGCCGATTCCGCAAATCTCTCTTAATATGCAAATGTGGCCCATTCAAGGATATTTACATACCGTTAATTAACGCGGCGCATTCTTTTAGACTAACAAGCCGTGGGCAGAAGTGCCAAGGTGATTCACAGCAGGGCTGATCCCCGGGCACTGGAGAACAAGCCGGCCATTCCCTGCTGGTGCCAGTTTGTGCCGCACCAAGTGGGCACAGGCGGGCATGGCGGGGGTAGAGCACGCTTCAGGGTAGAAGAGGGATTAGCGGCATTTGAATTACAATCTGGAGTCAGAGGTTTTGGGGTGTGGCGGGGCTGGCGAGGAAATCTGGTGCTAACGGCATCTCAGCCCTCGTCAGGGTGGATTATGGGAGCTATTGAAGGGTCACTGTTCTAGACGGTGATTCATCATTAGCCAATAGCGGACAGATAACAAGGTGGTCTCGCTCATCATCTTCAGACCCGAGTCTCCCCATGGCACACAGGCACCCTTATTCGCCCCTCCACTGCGCCCCTCCACAATCTCCCCCCGCCCCCCTCTCTCCTTAGAGTCCCAACCCATCCACCCCCCTTCCATGGCCCCTCACCACATCACCTCCCTCAGGAACAGCTCAACTCTTATGAACTGACTGACGCTATTTCCCATCTGCTGGGCACTGTCAGAAAAAAAGAAAAGAAAGAAAGAAGGAAAAGACAGAGAGATGGAAAACTGAAGTGACTGACACACAGGCAGGCAGATATCACAATCGCATGGACAAATATGGCCAAGTTCTACCATGGATGTAGAGGGCCCATACCACTGTTTCAGTAGTGACACCACACTGGTGCCCTGACTAGCCTTAGCCATGATTATGATACTAATGCCGATCAGAATACTGTTGTCATGTGTGTCAGGACTTCGACTCAGATCAGGATACTGGTGTCATGATACTGTTATCATGTGTGTGTCTAATATAATCTTTTCTGCAAAAACTGTACTTTTCTGTTCAACAAATACCTTAAAATAATGACAGCGACAAATAAAACAGCTAACTTTAAACATTTAGGAACCAAAGGTAAAATGTAGACATTAGCCTACTCCAACAGACACTAGCCTTACACCTAGAAACATCCAGTGCCTGCACATACCACAGAGTATTACAGCACTGACATGCCTTGAAAGCCCATTTCGCAGCTCACAACTCAATAACACGTCCACCCTCGTTACGCCTATCTCAATGACAACTAAATAACCGCAAACAGCAATTAGCACGGCACGCGCACCAAGGGCTGACAATTTCGTCAAGGAGTCACCCAGGGAAACCGCCTGAAAAATGCAACACTGTGTAGCGCACCCTCTGTTATAGTAGTAGCACTCCCTACAACACACACACACACACACACACATAGACGATAATAAAATACACTATAAGCAGCGGCAGCAGTGTCTACGCTTGCTGTTGACAGAGGTGTGTGTTAGACCCTGCTGCAGATCAACAAGGCTTTATGATGTCCCGCTGTATTGACCACAAGTCTGTCAAGAGATGCAGTGGTTGAATCACTAACAAACCCTGTGTTATGCGGGTAGGGGGCCTGGTGTGTGTGTGTGTGTGTGTGTGTGGGGGGTTGGGGGGAGCTGTGTGTGTGTGTGGGGGGGGGGGGGAGTTAGTGACAAGTAAATATACATTTCATTATTTTACAATCATGCAAAGCTCAATATTTCAAGCAGGCATTAATGATGATGGGAGAATCCATATGCAGTGCATTATTCATCTGGGGCTGCAACTCTCCTGATTCATATTTCATGACACCCTTCAAACACGCAGTCACTTATCTGGGTACACAACAATATGTATTCCACATGTTTTAATAAAACAGAAAGAAAGCAGGATTAATATTAATTCTGTGCTTTAAAGCTGGCGATGTGAGGCAGGAAAAGCCTCTGATTCTCCTTCCCTGCCCGCTAAGATGAAATTCAGGATGGATTCCTTGCTGGAACTGTTCCTCCCTACAACTCTGGCTGGCTGGCTGACCATCATTTGATAACATGATGAAATCTTTCAACATGCTCCAGCAATTACACACACACACACACACACACACACACACACACACAAACGGTCATGAGCCCAAAATAAACACATGCACACACACACACACACACACACACAATCAAATTAATAAAACACCAACACACACACACAGAGTTGCCTTGCCCCTTTTCTCTTTTCCCAAGCTGTTTTAATTTGACACCTTGAGCTGGGGTAACGAGGTGGGGAGCGAGCAGCCGCAGTGGAATTCATTAGGAGTGCCACTGCAGGGTCCTGGCGAGCTGCGCTAATGACATCGGAGGCTAGGGAAACGAGACAGCCCCGACGCTGAATGAAATAAACATGAGCACTGTCAGAGCTTGACAGCAGCAGCAAAGGGGACACAACCATCCAGGCCCGAGACCTTCAGCCTCTCGCACAACCCCTGAAGATTAGCAGACGGCTCTCGGACATACACACACACACGCACACACACTCACACACAGACACAAGGACAGAAAGGGATGCGCACATTCACACACACACACACACATCATACATACGTAAGTCAATGTGAACTTATGTATGTATGTGTGTTCCAACCAACATACTAAAATGGTGATACTTTCTCTGTGTCTGTGTCCTTTACACACACACACACACACACACACACACAGGCCTGCTTGAATCACCCACTAAGTGTGTATTATGGATTATGAACTGTACAAAAACACCTCTACCAATTCCCTCCTTTTTCATTCGCCCTTTCATTCATTCATTCATTCATTCTTCTACCCACCCAGCGTGGCAGCAAACCCCCTTCACTATGTCCCTCTGCCAGCATCGCCGCCTGCAATTAAATTATTAATGTCACAGCACCCACCATTCAAACGTGCGCCATTAATGGCTTTCGGTAGGACATTAAATATACGGCAATCTGTAGGCTTCACCACAGATCAATTCAAATCCCTGCAAAAATAACATGGGGCTGATGTGGAAGGGAAATGGGCATGTTGGCTAGCCAGAGTCGTGTGTGTCTGTGTGTGTGTGAGAGAGAGAGGGTAGTGTGGGGGTCTGGGGTCTGAGGGATTGTGTGTGTATGTGTGTGTGTGTGTTGGGGGGGGGGGGTGACAGGCCCCTGCATTAGTCATTTGGTTCCTACTATTTCATGTCACCTTGCGGTATAAAGGTGTCACGCTCTGGCAGGTAAAGCAGCAGGAAAGTGCACACAGGAAAAAAAGGAGAGAGAGAGAGAGGGAGAATAAAAAATTGCCTAAAAAAAAATGGATTGTTAAAAAAAAAAGAAAAAAGAAAGACGTGGTGGCCAGGGGTGGCATTTTCACCTTACTGCCACCATCTCTAGATTATACTGACGTTCAAATCTGGAATGAGGCTGATCTGCAAATTGAGCATTCTAGGCTCTCAGGAGCTTTTTAGGAAAGCGCTGCTGCCTCTCTGCTGCTTTTTACATTTAAATAGGGAGGAACGAGGAGTGTCTGCTTGTCCCCTGGCTCTTACAGGATGTTGCTGTGATGTTGTTGTTGTTGTTGTTTGTGAGGGTGTGTTGTTGTTGTTGTTATTGGTGGTGGTGGTGGTGGTGATAGTAGTAATGTTGTGGTCAATTAAGCATTGAGACAGAGGCTGTGTATGAGTTTGCAGGGAAGAGGTGGAGAACAAAGATGGCAGACAGAGAAAGTTGAGGAGGCTGAAGAAGGTAAAGAGACAGAGAGAGAGAGAGAGAGAGAAAGACAGAGGGAGACTCACTGTAATGCTTTTGGAATTGAGTCAGTTGACTCTCAAGGAGGCGCCATCTTTCAGACCGAATATCTGACATGTGCACTCACACCCCACGCTCCCAGCACACACACATACACACATACACGCACACACTAACAAACACACAACACACTAACAAACATACACACACAGACATACACACACCCACACGCATACACATACACACACACACACACACACACACACATACAAACACACACATACACACACACATACACACACATCATCCACTCACTGCCCCACACTCCTGCCTCCGTGTCTTTCTGACATGGCCGCCGTGGACTGACGTTGGAAATGACCTCTCTTTTCCAAATGCCTCAGCCTCAAAACGTGACAGAGACGTCGCGGCAGGCATCTGCCTGGACAGCCGTGGTTGGGGGGGGGCCTGCAGCAGCAGCGGTGGTGTTGGGGTGGGGGGACAGCAGGGTTCTGAGGGGGGGCGCTGGGACACGACACCTGTCTCTCCAGGGACGAGCCCTTCATTGTGATGTGGGAAGCCTCCCTCCGCTGGCTGTCAGGGGGAGGCCGCGGACAGATATGACAGGGGAGGGTGACGGGGCACAGGGAGCATGCTCAGAACTCCCCGCCGCTAAAGAACCAGAACGGCCCACCGCCACCGCACGGCCTGTCGCTGCCTGTTGTCAACATCTTACTCAGTCAAGCTACTCCCTTCCTCTTTTTCTCTCACTCTCTCTCCCTCCCCAATTTTCTCTATCACTCACTTCCCTCCTTCTGAATCTCCCCCACCTTGCTGCAAAGACTTCTCTGTCCTCCCTCTCTCTCTCTATCACACTCTCACTCTTTCTCTCTCTCCCTCCTCTCTCACTCTCTCAGTCTCTTTCTCTCTTTTTCTCTCTCTCTCTTTTTCTCCTTCTCTGTTTTTCCACTCACTCACTCACACACTCTCTCTCTCACACACACTCTCTCTCTCAGCCTCTCTGTTTCTCTCTCTCTCTGTCTCTCTATGACTTATCGGCTCACAGATTTAGAATTATCATTAATTGGGATTCAATTATCTGTACAGGCTCCAGCCGTGCATTTCCTTTTGTTCTGTCCGTGTCGTCTGCATCTGTGTGGGTGTGTGTGTGTGTCTGTGTGTGAAACAAACACTAATCTCATCGCTTCCTTCTGCTCTCCTCCAGCTTCCCATTTGCAGAGGGCCTGGGCCCAGCTGGCCTCGCCAGGAAAGAAGGAGGAAAGAGAGAGAGAAAGAAAAGAAGAGAAAGAGAGGGAGAGCAAAAGAGAGAGGGAGAGAGGAAGACACATCTCTAGAATCCTTTTTATCCTGTGACTCATTGCAAGGTAATTTGTGTACAACTCAAAGGGAGTATGGAACAAATGAGCTGAACACACACACACTCCCACCTGAACACCTGGATACCAGACTGGGCTCTGTAATGGAGAAACAGGAGTATTGCCAGACTGCCTCCTCAGCCACCTCTGGTGCATACTTTTAGGCACTGACCTCAAATTCACCTCAGGAGCTTTAAGAAGCTCATCAGAGGAGCGGGAGAGTAACTAGTTCAGAGTGAGCGACCGCCTCAAAGAGGTGTGAGGGGGAAAACAAGGGAGAAACAAATAAGAAAACAGAGAGACCCACAGGAAGATGACTTTGCCAACCACCTACCACCCCCCCCCCAAACAACCCCCCCTCTAGGACCACACTTCATGCAGCAACCCAAGAAACTGGCCTAGATATTTTTTTCCCTTTGTTGCTTTCCTTTCCCTTCATTTTTTTTAACTTCTTTTTTTTCAGAGAGGATTTTGCCTTTAATTAATCACAACGCACTGACAGTTACCTGAGCCACACATCATCATTAGCGGCATAGAGGAGAGGAAGGCCCATCCACAGACGATAAGAGAGTGGAGGATGCACCTCATTAACTCATCTCCGCCAATTTACTGTGCTTTTACCAAACAATAGCGCGGCATAAACACGCGCGCCGACACCAGATGTTATTCCGAAAGTCGCCATTCTAATTGTTTCCTTTCCTGCAGCCAGGGAAGTCAATTAGCGCGCAGTACAACATCTCCGCAAAACCAACGAACAAATCAAGCCCCTGACGCGGTGCAGGCAACGGAGGCTGCAACGAGGAGGAGAAGAAAAACTTTTCAGGCTGATTGGTTGACGAGGACTAATGTTGATGCTTGTCCGTTCGCCCTGTGTGTGTGTGTGTGGTTTATGAAGTCTCTAAGCACATTTGCCCAATGAGAATTTATCAGCAAAAAGAGGGGAGAGGGAGGGGGTGGGGGTGGGTGCAGGGGTGTTCTCATCACTGTCTGTGAATGAGTAGTTGAAGGTGTTGCTTAGCATCCCTTGGGGAGCTGGTGGGTGGATGATGGGTTTGGAGCGGGGGATGGGGTGGGGGAGGGGAGTGCAAGCGTTTGAGAGAGGTGGACACGCAACCCCAAACACAGACAAACGGCTGGACGTGGCCGTTTGATTGACAGCTCCCTCTTTATGGGCGTCAGCGCACTAAGGGCCGAGACCCAGGGTTCATCCCCGCCCACTCGAGAAGATGCGCTATAGGGGGCTGGGGGGTGGGGTTTAGGGGCTGGTGGTGGGGGGTGAGGTGACGTGGTCGTGAAACTGGGAGATAAAGGGAAGTCAAATCAATCATCTGCAGATGGACAGATGAGACATGGAGGAGTCAGTTGTTCCTCTCAAACACCAGACTGGACAGAGGCGGAGGACGCCCCCGTTGTTTCATGGCGTGAAATGTGCTGTTGAAGCCTGCCTACCTACCTATATGTGCCCATATATTTGTTGATCGTGATCATTATGGTTATGACCACAATAACATGTCAAATACCAGCTGTTATCATGGAGACATTTTAACAACTGAGAGCAAAAACCCTTTGGAAACCCTCTGAATGCATCATGTGAATCTGAACCTCCCCATAAAGCAAGCCAAATAGCAGAAGCATAATGGCACCTTATAAAGATATATCCTGTTCCACAGACACACCTCAGTCCTAAAGAATTCATGCTAATATCAATAAAGTGCCTTACATTGTATTGTAAGAGTAGAAACAAGACAGTATAGTGCAGTTTTTACAATCCCACATCTTGTACAGACGACAGTCTTAAAATACCAAAATGCGTCCGGCGGTGAAGGCTAGACAAACTCAAAATGAATCAATAAATTTTTTTAGCACATCCTCTCTCTCTTGCTGCCTTTCTCTCTCTCTCTCTCTCTCTCTCTCTCTCTGGTTCTCCACAGGAAAGAATCCTTGCACTCAAATCCTCCTACACAAAGACAGCAAGAGTGCAAAAAGGGCTGGACAATATTTTCTGCTGGGTATGTCTTGTCATGCACCCCACCACCGATCACCAGGAAGGGGATAAAAAGAGAGAGAATGGAAATTGCCTCGTATAACCCATATTAAAACAGATGAACGTACACAAATAACCATGCCACAGCTTGTGCTGACATAGTTAAAAATGAAGAGGAATGTGGCCATGTAAAATTCTCTACATGCTGTTAATATTTTATGAGCAACCATTCTGACACCATGCTGTATATCTCTAATTTGTGTGGCAAGCTGGGAGAAGAGGAGGCAGAGGATGGGAGGACGGGGGGATGGGGGAGAAGGAGGGGATGGAAGCGAGGGAAGAATGAAGGAGAGGAGATGATGGGGAGGATGGAGAGATAGCAGCATAGTCGGAGAAAAGGAAAAAATTAGAGAAAGAGGAAGACAGGAACAGGGATGGGAGGAAACAAAGAACAGGGGAAACTAGAGAAGGAAAATTGGTGAAAACAGCAACGGTAAAAAAGCAGTGGCGGTGAAAAACAACAAGGGAAAAAAAAATATCGGCAGTCAGCAATGGTACACAAAACATTTGAAATGGCCCATTTAACCGTGTGCTGTACCACACACTCCCACGCCCTGGACCATTTGCATACTTTGTGACACGCGAAGATGGATGGCAAAAATCAGAGTCGTTGAGATGAGCGTTTTATCAAGGTTATGCTATCCTCCAAACTCCTTAACCCCTCTTTATCGCGCCTCTGTTGTCAGAATATTAAGCTATCGAGTTATCTGCTCGGAACAGAGGGGGGACGGGCGAAACCCAGCGGCAGCTTGATGAGTTTGTGAGAAGCGGCCGATGACAACGTCGTCAACTGACATTTTCATTAAGGATGCCGTATGGGCCCTCCGACAAATTAAGTGCCACTGTTCAAGACAGGAAGGATTCAATTCCTACACAGGCAACGCAACGTTACCGAGAGGGGCCCCCGCCTCCACCCACACCACCCACCAAGACAAGATACTATGCTAAACTCCACTGAATTAAGTTCAGCTTTCCGAGAGTTATTAAGGAAAACTTCTTCAGCAGGTCTTTTTTGTTTGTACAAGCTAGATTCTGTTGCTGTTTCTTCATCTCAATAAGAGTGCAGTGGACCTGCTCATCTAAATCATAACACTGTTTGTACCACAGGTTTGCTGAGCTGATCTCTGAAGAAAAACAAAAGCTGAGTTTCTCTCTCTCACTCAGCCCTCTCTCCCTCTCTCTCTCTCTATGTCAGCAGTCTGTGCCATTTACAGTGCATGCCATGCATCCAACCAGCTATTTCCTGTGAGCCCTGGCCTTATTTTGAGTTCCTGGTTGTTAAAATACCATGCCAACTTAATCAGCACTGGTCATGCCATTACCCTGACAGAGGGAAACGGGGGTCTTAATGCAAAGATGGGCACACAAAGCCCATCTCTCAGTGAGAGGCAGGTCTAGCTTGAAAAAAAGAGAAACATGAATGGTGCAAACGCACACCTTGGGAATTAAAGGAAGGAAATTGTTGGCCGCCTGCCCTTATTAAGCCGGGTTTCTAGTTCACAGGCGATGGGCCTGAGAGACATCCTCAGGATTCTGGGGTCACCACTCCACATCCACATGCCAAACAGCTTTTACTTTATTTCATTATTTAAAGTGTTTTTTTTTTTTGTCTGTGTGGCTCTCGTGAAATCGGAAGGAAGCCCAGCGCGTGTGCATCTCCGTTTTAAAAGAAACGCTTCAGCTCTGTATGCCAAAAAGGTGCACTTGTGCGATCCATTAGCACCAGAATGCTGATTAAGCGCAATGAAAAAGAAATGATGACCATTTATAGAACACTAGCTGAAGTTAACTGAGCATAACTATTGCTGTCCGAGGCTCTTTATAAGCCAGGGGATTATGGGACAGAGAGACAACACAGCGGCAACTGCATCTGTGAGGTTAAAGAGGTCATAAAAGATTTATAATGGTATGTTAGAAGATAATAAGGCAACTTTATAGAAAAAAAGACAAGGGTGCTCACATTTTGTGATTAAGAATGTAGATTCAAATGCGAAGCCCATGGTTGTCTAGTTTGCCTGTGTTGCTTTCTTCTTAGGCTAGTTTCTTAGTTAGCATTCAGCACTCTATTGTAATAGAGGAGGAGGTGGGAAATCTCCTTTGGCAATCTGCTCAAAATGCTGCTGCGCTTGTGCAGCAAGATGCAGTATGTTATGGCATGTTAAAAGGTGAACCAGAAGTTGAGGTGTCCACAGGGCGCTCACAGCCCCAGAGAGGGTTACTTTTTGTGGGGTCTCAGCTCTAGCCAGAGCCCTCGATGACCTCCAGTAGTTGTTGCTCTCTCCGCTCTCCCCTCTCCCCTCTCTTGCTCTTGCAGTATATAGTCCCCCAGCCACAGAGCTCAGTCTGTGTCTCTGTGCTGGGATCTCGTCCAAAACCTTGGCGCGGTCCTGCTCCTGAACATTTGCTTCTTTACAGGGTAGGGTGGGGTTGGTTTTGAGGTGGTGGAGTTGGGGGCAGTCGACACGAGGCTCAACACGATCCCCAGCGGAGAACCCCTCCCCAGCCATGAGCTGAGGGAGGCTATTTTAAGCCTGGCAGATAGACACCTGAGATAGCGAGAACACACACGAACACACACACACACACACACACAGTTGCCACTTTCTCAATGATGTCAGGAGCTTCAGTCATAACCAGGAATTATTCAGCAATACTCTGTTTGCAAAGAAATAATAGTCAGTACCAAAAAGGCTATTTATGCCATTTAGAGGACAATTAAGGCACTGCAGTTGAGGCCATTTGCCCTGCAGATTCATCCCAAGGTCATGGTGTGGTGGCCTGCCGTAATGAACAACAGTAGTTATTTGTTTTGGGGTGGGGATGTCTGCGGATATGTTCTAGTGGCAGAACCCCCAACCGCACCGCACCCCTCCCCACCGCCCAACCCAACCCAACCCACGTGTCTCCTGAAAGGAGAGTGCTATTGTGGGTATTGTGTTGTGATCACTGAAGAGGAGCTTGTTCTTGTATAATAGGAGAGGAAATTAATTTCACCGCGAGACATAATAGAAATGAGTATCAAGACACCCACTGCTGATATTGTCTTATGAGACACTTGGAAAGAGGCTGGGGAGTAATGGCATTCCGTATAATGGATAGTCATCTTTAATATAAATTCATCAAAACAGTTCCTCCACACCTAATTTCCAAAACAATGGCTACCCCCCCTCCCCCCAGTTCAGTACAATAACGGGTACACTCTGCCAAGGACACGCAAGGCACGGCAGGCATGCCATCACCTCAGCTGATGCTCACTGAGGTCCTGGTCTCCTCCTTCAGTCCAGTCTTCTGACTGAGAAACATGGGAACGACAGTCACAGGCACAGGCATTAAAGACATCAGGGATAACAATTGGAAGGCTTGATGGTTCGTCCGTTGTGGTGCGGCGCAAGATCTCAATAAGCGCCTGAGCAGAGCGGCAGGGGAAGAAGAAAAAAAAAAAAAACTGCCGTGATGTTTATTGAGCTGTTGCCGGTTTTCATATCAGGCGAAGGAGAGATGGTGCCATTACGCATTAGGACTGCAGGCAGATACCAGAGCGACACGTACACAAACATGCACGCACACACGCACACACACACACACACACACACACAGAGCCAGCCAGCAGATTGACTGCAAACCAAAACACTACAACCTCAAAGAGGAGGAAGAAAAGATATAAGACACAATTTGAAATATGACTAACTGACAGCGTGCTATAAGGCCCAGCTGATGGCAATTTAACTTTTTATTTTATTTCAAGGGTCAATTGCAGACATGAATCTGCCGAGGGAAGGTCCATGATCTGCATAATGGGGCCTGTCAGCTAATGAACACATTAAAACGATAACACACCATAAAAGGGCACACAAAAGCTTTGAAAACAGTCTTTATGCCGCATAAAGTGAATTATTCCAATTAAAGATTTCAAAGTTAACCAAGAGGGATCACCAAAGAATGCAAATTTTTTCAAAAAAAGATACTTGTGCGATTCACAAGACTCAAAATCAATCTTCAAAATATTCTCTGAATAGTTAATACAATACCCAGCCTGCATGCATACATTTATTGTTACTGAAATATCTTGTGCGATTTGACAGAAGCGCAGTCGAAACAAGCCATCCATTTTGAAGGAGACGAGGGGCTAGACTAAATGTTATTTTCCTGGGAACATTTCTCCCCGAAGTCGGCACATTTCTCCTCGGCTGGCGATGGGGAGCTGAGAACACATAATGAGAAACAGCGCCTTATTACCGCCATATATTAGCATGTCTAATTATGAGCGATTTGCATAGCCCAACGATTCTCAGCCGAGAGAGGGGAATTGTGACATTTCTCCAGTCTCCAAGGGGGAGGGAGGAGGGTCTAACAAGCCACTGGGACCAAATATATCCAGCCCTGCTGCTGTCATAGTTATACCTGCGCCAGGCAAGCACAAGCTGGCTGGCCATGAACGACGCTGGCGATGATAATAATAGTTCTGTTTCCCGGCATGTGTTTCTGTTATAACAAAATGAGACCGAGCATCATGATAGCAATCCATTAGAAATATGAAGGTTGCTCCACATTAACCTGGAGATGTCCCCCTAAAGACAGATAACGTCTTCAAGGGCTAATTTGTCGTCTGTCTTCATCATGACTTATTGTGCTGGTGATGAAGAAAGTGTTGAGAGCAGGGCACTATTTGTGCAGAGCTGGATATACTCACTAGTTAAGAGGAGAGGAGAGGAGGAGAGGAGAGGAGAGGAGAGGAAAGGAAAGGAGAGGAGAGGAGGAAAGGAGAGGAGCACATCAAAAGCCAGACGCAGTGATGCCTCCCTTTGTGTCATTATCCTCCAGCAACCAGGTGCTCAATGCTGCTTGCCTTGTGCTTTTTCTCCAAAGGCCCTTCTGTTCCAGCCGTGTTGGGACAGAAGGGGTTTTACACACACACACACACACACACACACACACACACACACACACACACACACACACACACACACACACACACCTCCTGGTAATAGTGAAGAACAAAGAACCAAGGCCGCTTTCAGAGATGGTCCCTTTCAATGCCTGAACACAACACACACGTGTGTTCTGACACACCGCACAAATCTTGTTCCTGTTAATGTGCCTGGAGCCTGTTAACTGATGGGACATATAAACATCCACACAGCATCACAGCGCCCCCCCCCCCCACACACACACACACACAGGCAGACATACACACACACAGGCACACACTTACATACACACACATGCACAAGTACATACACATATATCTATACAAAAATACCTACACTACTATGAAGATTATGTGCACAAATCCACATATCCACATAAATTCACACACACACACACATATACACACAAACAAGCACACGAGCACACACACACAAGTGCACACGCACACGAACAGGGGAATGTGTCAGGGTGAAGCCCTGTACAGTGTTAAATATCAGATGCAAATGAAAAGAGAAAATCTATCATGACTGTAATGTGGTGTGATGGGAGGGGGCTCCGCACTGCACTGGGCCCGGCCACAGGAGGAGGGTGATGTATGGGGGAGCTGGATGAGAGGTGAAAAGCGTAGCGAGACGGACGGGGAAGCGGGTGTGGGAGGAGGAGTAGGAGTAAAGGAAGGAGGGGTGTAGAGAGACTGAACAGGAGAGTGGGTATCTGGAACAGGAGGGAGTTTTAGGGTGGTAGGGGGTGGGGGTGGGACATATAGGGTGTGGATGTGTGGGGGGGTTGGAGGAGGAGGATGGAGGTGGCGGGGATTACACCCAGGGCCTGCCAGCCCCCTCTTGGGCCCAGGGCAAAAGTGGAATAAATGTTGATTAGTGTTGATTTTGTCCAACGAGCAGCCGGCAACTGACAGTAGGACTAAGCTGCGGCGAAAGGGAGCCATTAATCTTGGTCTGGTTTAAGTAGTGTATATTAATTTGTGTCATTTCCACTACCAGAGGAGAGGCCTCTCACTCTCCCGCTACCTCGTTCACTGTCTTTCCCACTCTACCTCTCACTTATGTGCTCCTTCTCTTTCTCTCTCTCTCCTCTACTCTCTCTCTCTCTACTCTCCTCCCTCATCAACCCTCTATTTCTTCCTTCCCTCTTTTACCTCTCCTCCTACTTCTTTCTTCCTCCATCTCTCCTCCTTTCTCCTTCTCACTTTTTCATCTCCTCCTTCTTTCTTCCTCTCTCCCCCTCTCTCAATCTCTTCATCCCTCTCTTCCTCCTCTCTCTCTCTCTCTCTCCTTCACTCTCTCCTTCCTTCCCTCAGTTATGGTGATGGTGTGTGAAGGCTCAGGGAGGCAGTGCCCCTGCACACAGTGCATGCATCCATGTGCGTGTGTGTGTGTGTGTGTGTGTGTGTGGGGAGCCAGGGGACGACGGCGGTGTGGAGGAAATGAGATTCCCAACCCTGCATTAAGGCAAATTAACTCCTAAAGGGGGTTGGTATGGCAACCGCATCGGCCAGAGAAAGACAGAGAGAAAGAGTGCAAAATGGAGAAAGAGAGAGAGACAGGAAAAGAGGGAGCGAGAGAGGGAGGGAAAGAGCACAAGAGAGGGAGAGAGAGTGAGAGACAGAGAGAGAGAGAGAGAGAAAGAAAAAAAGAGAGGTGCCGCATGTTCAAAACATAACGGCAACGTACATTAAAAATCCTGCCGATATGATTAAATTCTTAACGCATTAAGGGAACTGACAGCGGGGAGGCGTGGAGGGGACGGGGGGGGAGAGTGAGGCTGAGTATGCAGCAGGCAGCCAACAGGGGGGCGCGTGTAAGGCAAGGGGCTGCCTGAGATTTATGGGAAAGGAGCCCAAAACACAAGGCAGTGGCCACGATAAAAATCTACCCAGCGTCCTCGCCACTGGTGCTGAACGCTGAGCCTGCTAATATGTGACGTCGCCGGCACTGACTCAGGGACAGCCACAACCACAGATAACACCACCAACGACAACGGCAACAATGCAAGCAAATAACCACAACAGCTCTAAAGTCATGCTCATCAAGATAGGCGTCAAGACATTAAACCCCCCCTCCTTCCCCCCTAAGCATTTTATTTTTCAATGAGACTCATCTGACAAAGAAAATAAGTTTGTAATAATATATCTACAGTGTGGAGAGAGAGTGAGATAACATATCATAGTCTTCCAGGGTTGCAGCGTGGGGGGGGCTGAAATTGTGCTTTTATTTTGCTGCAAATACAGACAAGGAAGAAATAGAGCTCTATTCCTGGTCCTGTAGCCAGCTTAAAGGGAATCTCTCTCACCATGCCTCTCCATCTTTTGTCTGTCATTGTCCATCTGACATCCTCCCACACACACACACACACACACACTTCCTCATATTGTTAAATCCATGAGCCAGAGGAAACAATGAAGGCTCCATTCATACGTTGAAAAACGCACTGAGCAGCTGTATCAATTCCACCACAAACTTGATGTCATACTTAATTACCAAACAGCATCACAGTTAAATTTCTGTAATTAAGCCTCTTAATATGATTAACACGTCTCAATTAGGCCACTGACAATTTGCATAATTTATAAGGCAACATAATTGTGCTCTGGTGTAAGCTCTGTGATAACAAAACACTAAATGCATTATGTCACTCCTGGAATCCATCTCGTTGACGGCTGTCAAATGGATTCCTAATTGCACTTATGCTAAATGAAAAAAAAGTGCAGAAACTCAAAAGTTTCTCAGAATGTATAAGCTGTGTTTTTTTTTCCTTTTACAGCAGAGTTCATTTTTCCCTGTGTTCATTTAAGCTATTTTATTGCACAAAGACGCCAGCTCTGGAGCTATATACAGAGGAACAATCAGGCACTGAGATTGTGCACCAGCAGGGGTGCTGGGCTTCGCTTTCCTACATCTGCACCCCTCCTTCTCTCTCTCTCTCACTCTCTTTCCCTGTCTCTCTCTCTCTCTCTCTCTCCCCCCCCCCCACCCCTCCTTCTTATTCTCTCTCTTGCCATTTCTCTGTCTTTCCATTGTCTCCTCGAAGGAGTGCTGTATCAGCAAGGAAGCAGGGAGATCGAGCGGAGACAAAGGCACGTTAGCACGTTAGCATGTTAGCAGGCACAGTCAAGGCACAGACAGACAAGGCCAGTGTGTCTGCCACCAGGGGCCAAGCCAGCAGAGGCTTACGTTGGACCCGTCCGCCAAACACCAACTGTGTTTATGATCAACTGTCTGGGCAACCCCAGCTCGCTGCACACACATCCACAACGAGTCTCAAAACACATGTTGACACAAATAAACAAATACATAGATAATGATATCAATAAGGAAACAGAAATAGAAGCAAAAGTGGCATTAATGCATTAATTAGTGCATTGACAGGTCATTCCCTCATCGTAGGGGCAATGATATGATTACAAAACTCCAGGTAGATGATATATCTTCATGCGTAAATACAAAATAAATAGCTTGTTGTTTCAATGAACTTCAGGCACTGTCAGGCCTAAGGGGTTGACAGAAACGTGATAAGGGAACATTATTTTAAAGTAAGCGAGTGGTACGACACCAGACACTGAGGCTACTGGCATTCGAAGCAATAAAGGAAATAATCGAATAAAAGACGGAGGTATCGAGGCATCCCAACAGGCCAACGCGAGCGGACGTGCTGCTGTGGTAACAGCGGCATGGAGTGGTGTGAAGTGGTGTGGTGTGGCGCAACCAAGCGACAGCAAGCGAAACCCCCATCCTCGTCTGTAATCTGATCCCGTGCTCACTTCTCCGCCGTCAAATCTTTACTCTGCCACTCTCCTCTCACCCCATTTTCACCCTTCAAAAAATAACATTACATCATTCTGCTAGTCACTTTTATAAATGAGACGTCCCCCCCGGGCCTGAAACCATACCCTATTCAAACACATGCCTCTAGAAAACTGGCCTTTTGTTGAGGTCGGCTGCAAAGAAGGGGGGGAGAAAAAGTAAAAATAAAGCGACGAGTCTGTGCAGAGTGTTTAGTGAGCATTTCGCTGAAGGATTGTTAGGATTTGACATTGGTTTATAAGATTTAGATTTATAACGGTTGTGAGATGTTTACAATGACCAAATCAGCTCCTTTTCAATATCATCTGGCGAGACATTTGTTTACAGGAGAGGTAGGACACACCACCCCACAACTCCACCCAACACCTCCATCAAACCCCCCACCCCCCATCCCCCAGCCCTAATCTCAAAGTTCTAAACCCAACAATGTTTTCTTTTTCTCCATCTTACTCTTTTTCAAACATAAAAGATTCTAAGTTAGATAGAGATAAAGTTCTCTTGAAGTGCCTGTCAGTAAATAAAAACACATGACAGGAACTCGGCCATCAGTGGTTAATTACGAACAGATTCAACACTGGCCCCATGCTGTGAGAACCATTAGAAAATTAGAAAAGTCTTTAATATGACAACTGCAACTTAGCACGATTGTAAATCCCCCAGTAGTCGCCTTGCGTACTGCAAGCATTTTCCTTTCTTTTTTTTTCAAAGCCAAGGTTCAAGGTGGTGTCACAGAACTGGCGGTTACATTAGGCAATTGGATGCCGTGACACCATTCTTAAGTGCTTGGAGATCCAAGCGTTCAGGCTCCTTTGAGACTGGTATGCCCCAATTCTCTGATGCAAAGGGGAACCAAACATAGGAATCTGCTATTTGGCATCTTGCCTTTCATGTACAGACAGGGTTATGTCATTTTTTGTGCTCTGAATAAATAATGTTTCTCCCCATACACAAACAAAAAAAAATGTATGAAAAAAAAGAATTGCTTGCACAGTTCTAAGTCAGCATGACCTAGTCCTGATACTGTGGGGTCGCATTGTTTAAGAGTATTTTTGGAACGTAGGAGTGTGTGTGTGCGTCTGTGTGAGCATGTAAGTGTGTGTCGAGAGAGTGTGTGTGTGTGCGAGTGTGTGAGGGACAAGACACCGCCATTGTTTTCACGCCTGACTTTACGAGTCGACCTCGCTCTGCCCCTTAAGTCACACGTTCCCTATAATGCGGCCGTGTCAGTTGGTGTGCGCCTGTGATGTTTAGTCTTGAGCTATCATCACGCTTGATGCACAGCTCACCTACACTGATCATGGCTCACGCAGGTGGCTATATTTATAGGGTGGAAATGCAGTCATGAGTTATGACTGTACTGACCATGCCTGCCCAGATTTGTATGCTGGTATTAAATATTAAAGTGCATCGCAAGTTATTTAACAAGCCCTCACTGACTTTCAATCCTTAGCATAACTACAAAAGATAACATTTATTCATTAGTAAAAATGGTCTAGAATTACAAAGGTGAGATTTTTAACTTAAAACCAACGATACCATAAACATCATAAAATAAGCAAGGATGAACTAAATATTTTAGTCTCAGAGAGCAACAGCAGGCCCACATACTGTACATACACACTATAACACTATATTTCTCTGTGACAAAGGAGTAAGAACAAGATAGCTTTGGCAACATAGCATTCCTTTCTGCAGGATGAGAGGCAAAATATGTTAGGAATGAAACCAGGCAGTGAAGAGGGAGACAAATCTCACACACACACAATCACACACACACACACACACACACACACACACAAGAGACTCAGGAGAGCAGTCGGAGCTGGTCTGTTCTCCTCTGGAGAGTGTATGCGTAAGCCAGCCGGCACACTCTTGTGTTTGTTTATAGATCTCTATACAGCCCAGAATAAGCTCACAGGGCTGGGGTCAAAGGTCAGGTCCTGCCCGGCGCCTACACTCCATCCTGCAGGTGCTGTCATCCACCCAGGGGACAGCCAGGGAGGGGGGCAACACGAGGAGGGGGATGGGGGGGTGCAGAAGGAGATGACAGATAAAGATCGTCACAGGAGGGGACCCTGCCTGTCGCCACTGCATCGTCATGACAACCCCACACACAGACACGCCGCGGAGCGATACAGATAAAAATCGATAGCAACAGCAACAGACCCACTGGCATCTAAGGAGAGCTGGCCAGCCATTTATCAAAGCCTATTAAAAATTGACTGGTTTATTGCTGATAAAAGAACAGCAATGGCCTGTGTTTGTTTTTCTTTTCCACTGTTTCTTACAGAGGGTGTTTTTGTGGCTTTGACACAGCAAGCACAGCATTTGGCAAAGAGGTTATTTTAGTCTAATCGCAAGCGCTGGCTTTTCCAAACAGTTTAATAATTGAACAAAAATTAAGGGGGTTTGCTGACAATGCTGGCACTTTAATGTATCCTGTTTAATAAAACATTGGCATCCACAAAAGGCTGAAATCTTGCTGGAAATGTCCAAGTCATCTCTATAGCTTCTCTAAATGACAGTGACATTAACAGTGTTACAAGTCATAAGCGTTCATCATTAACATCTTCTCAGCAGCACTGAATCAAGAGCAGGCAGCATCTCAAAGCACCACTGACTTTTGATCGTGACAATGAGGAGAACTCCTGCACACTTCCTCAATAATTCATTATAGGAATCTATGCCATGGAAAGGTAAAGCAACAGCAATGTTGTTCCCCTTCATCTTTTCTTATAATTTTTAAACACACACAAAAAATTTAAAATTAAAACATGAGCAAGTGTGTTCTTTGTATTTATTTTGCAACAAAAGGTTTTGATGCAAAGAAAAAGAATAATTTTAATTAAGTGAGACAAAATAATCTCTCTGGATTGTTTAAATTGGGATATGTTTTCAATAATGATTTATATAAAAACATTGTTTTCAACAACGTTTATATAAAAGTATAAAATTACATAAATTATATCTTTGTATTATTCAGCAGTGGTTTGTCATTTAAAAACAAAATTAGGAAAATATGAAATAATTCAACCTAATGTTCTCAAGCAACTTGTTTCATTTGCATTTAAACAGAACATCTCAAATTCAAACTCTTAAAAAAACACACACACACACAAAAAAAAAACAAGGAGATATTTTCTCGACAGCACAAAATGTCGGCAACTCCACTGGGATCCCCCAGAGAGAAACGCATGCTGTCAAAACGGGACCCAAATAGCCCTGCTAATGTGTCTGGAGCATTCATACATATTCAGAGCCCTAAAACGAGACAGATTCCAGAGCGCCAGAGCGCCGCGCTCCGTGTCGTATTTATGTTACATCTGGCAATGTCGAGCACAGAGCAGAGCTGCGCAGAGGAAAGCAGACTCGACGTTGTGCCGTTTTGTGCCGTACCGAGTGGAGCACCGGTCCATCTCAGTGGCAACAACGCCGACATGTCCCAGACTGGCCTCCGTCAACGATCAGCGCCTCAGTGAGAACACACAAACATACACACATACACACACACGCCTACTTTCTTCTCTACTCATCTACTCCTGCCAGGTTGGTAGGGGTCATACACAGCCAGGACAGTAAGGAGCCAGAAGAGCCAGACATTGGGGAGTAGCGGACTGAGGAGTATATGTGTGTGTGAAATGTGGTGTGTGTGTGTGTGTGTGTGTGTGTGTGTGTGTGTGTTGTGTGTGGAGGGGGGGGTGTTGCAGAGCCCATTAAGTCATAGGCGAGATCACCAGCCCCCATCTCTAATGTACACTGCGCTTGGCAACAGGCCTAGACGGGAAGTTTTATGATTGAAACGAAGACATAAAAGACTGCAGAGAAAATATGTGCATGGATATACATTTTCCCCCCTCTTTCCAACTGACATTTGTTATATTTGGTAATTTTTCTACAATGCTCTGTTCAGACATACAAAACTTAAACTATATACTGAACTTTAATTATTACACATTCCTACAATGAAAATCTTTGTTTTTCTTTTTTTAATAATTAATGGGCCCCATCACTTTCCTCTTGCTCCATCAATCACTGCTCCTTAACAGAGATTTGATCCTCTCAGATTCACTTGGAGCCAGGCGTTGATGATAGGCCTGAGAACCCAAACAACAGAAGGCACACAGCCACCCTATTAAAACAAAACCTGCTGAATAACAGAGTGGCGATGGTGGTGGTGGGACAAGGAGAAGGGGAAGGGGAAGAGGAGGGGTGTACGGCGGGGGAGGAGGGGGGCGGTGAAGAGTGTGTGTGGGTGGGTTGGTGTGTGTGTGTGTTGTTGGGGGGGGGGTCAGGGATTCCCCAGAACACTTTTTCATCCAGCTCCGCTGATAGCAGCCAAACCAAACAGCCACAGCTCACCACGGTGATGACAAAACAAACAAAAGCCAAAATCCAGCACGGCAGCGAAAAAGCCCAGGATCATGGGGCTCTCAGCCGCTAAGGGAGATCACCTTCATCCAGCCTCACCTATGTTCTCAACACAGGGGTACAGCGATATATATATATATATACATACACACAGTAAGCCCTGGAAAGCCTGTAGGTTTCTAAGGGCTCTTTCAAAAGGGGAGGGAAAGGAAAAAAGGGGCCAACAGCCAGGAAGAGGTCGGTGTCACTGAGAGCTTCATGTGGACTCGAACTCTGGATGAACCCTCCAAACTGCCAGGGAGTAACACACCATGCATAACTGTAACTCCCACCTCCAAAAACTCCCAGGCTAGACAACAACACACAAAAAAGGGGGGATAGAAAGAAAGAGAGAGAGAGAGACAGAGACAGAAGGAGACAGAGAAGAGAGAGCGAAAGTATGCGCCAACAGGCCTGAAAAGGCCCCCTGCTCTCCTGAAGACAGAGCCCAATTCAGGACGAACTCCATGGGGCTGTGGGGCCAGCAAAGAGTTTGGGAGGTGGCAGTGGGGTTGGAGATGGGGGTGGGGGCGACTTCAATGAAAACATCATGCAAGGGCAACGTAGCGCACAAGGAGAGAAAAATAAACAGCAGGATCCTCGCCACCCATCGCTTTGCCTCCACTCTACTCCCCTCCACTTCTCTCCGCTTCTCTTCTCTCCTCTCGGGCTCTGGATCGAGCTGCTCCCCGCTCTCCCGCTCACCGACTCCCTCCCTCCCTTCCCTCCTTTCCCTCCCTCGCTCTCTCTCTCTCTCTATCTCTCTCCCTCACTCATTCACTCGCTCGCTCCCTTCCTTCCTTCCTTAGTCGCTCGCTCGCTCGCAAGATAATGAAAAAGATATCGCTCTTTATCCACCATCTATTCCCCCTTTTATTTCATGCACTAATGACTGTGAGACACACTGGAACCGCTCACCGCGTCCAAAGCCGAAAGGAGTGTGATAGCATCTCAATACACCTCGACAGTCTGCAAATCCAGTGCAGTCTTGTTCAGTAGGCCCGGCTGCCGCTGTCGGCCCGGATGCCTAGGCCTGAAAGGTGAAAATGAAGGCAAAAATACTAGGCGAGCCAGTGCTCCCCATCACCATCACCACGCTGCTGCTGCCGCCGCTGCCGACTTCTTCTAGCACTGCCAATTTCAAAAATGTCAAGCGGGAAAAAAGGGGGTTTGAGGGGAGTGAGGAGGGGTATGGAGTATGGAGTAGGGAGGGAAGGGAGTAATGGAGGGAGGGATGGGGAGTCTAGGCATGGAGGTGACTTATGCCTCGCACCGCGTGATGTCAGCTCGTCTTTGCTCTTGGTGCAATTATTCCAGTGACACACGCTCTCACAACACAAGAGGGGAGACACAAGTGAAGTAAATGAAATACATAGTCTGGATTTGACAGCCCACACGCATTCACAGACACACACACACACACACACACACACACACACAAACACACAGAGGAAAACATTACACTGCAACTGGTAATTTAGCTCAAATCCTTCCATCATTTCCCTCCAATACCTAAAAGTCTTACTGCCTGGGTTTTACTGCTTCTGCAATTGATCAGGACCCCCAATAAAATAGCATGCTGGGCGCTCTCCTCCAGCAGCCACTCTAAGACTAAATTAAAAGGCACAGGCAGAAGTGCATATCGGAAAGAGGAAAGGAGGACAGCTAAGCTGACAAAGATGGCCAACGGTTTATGAGCGAAGAGTGAAGCTTCTTAGGGGAAAAAATGTTTCGTATTTTCCTGCAATTCCTGACCGGTACAAAGAGTCTTTCACACCTCCAAATGCCCATTGAGAAATACAACGGAGATGGTATTTCCATGGGATGAAGTGAGAAAACACAGTTCAGAAACTCACTTCAAAGTACATACTCCAAGAGCCTACTGGAGATAGATACAGTGCGTATGTGTGCGTGCATGTATGTATGTGTGTGTGTGTGTGTATGTGTAGAGCATCTTTAATTTGACACCAACTTTCATGCTTTTGGGGGGAAAATTGCAAGGCAGCTTTAAAGTATTTCAATTTAGCTTATTAGTAACTTAACACATTATGTTAGTAAAAGCTGTACCCTACTATAGAACTACTGAGAATTACAGTTTTGTTTATCAAAATAAAGCAACTGCAAAATGCATGAGTATCTATTCACAATGCTTTTTAAGGCATGTCATAATTTCAACAAAGTAAAGAAGTCAGAAAGTTGACGGCAAAATTATTTATCTATGATAAAACATAGACATTAAATTAAAACGCACATTCCATAAAAAAGCAAATAACCTTTACCTGTTTTTTCTTTTATTTCGCACAAGACGTTGAAGAGTGCTGGCTTCATTCGGTGACAGTTCAATGCGTGTTTCCTAAAATAAAATAAAAGTCCATTGTAGGCTATATCTTTATCAGTGGCAGTGATCCGTAGATCGACAGAGATAGGACCGCATTTCGCGCCTACGTGTATACCTGACATGCAGCCTGCCAGTAACAAAAAAACATTTTTGTGTACATGTGGTTTATGTTCTTAAATATCAACAACAGCACTGTTGAGGGAAATAATTTTCAAGAAAAAACTTCACAGCGTTACACAAAACCTAAACTTTCCCCTCGTCAGATTGACCCTGTAATGGCTTGTACATTTAATTATCTGAACTTTTCCAAACTTGTAAAAATATGAATTACTTGCAAGTTATTGTTGTGAAATGTTTTTGTTATTGTTGCCATTCTAATTGTCCATAGCCTAAATGTCGGGGCTCTTATCTGATATTCTACAGGTTAATTACATTCTGGCTACATTGTTTGCTTTGTATTCCTCATATTTTAATACATTCATATTTTAATGTTCTATTATACGTACTACATTTTAAAGGGAATTTTCCAAGACCATACTGATGATAAAGTAACCTTATCACGAGTTATTTGAAAAAGACATTTCTTTTGAATTTTGGTTGCTTCGTCAGAAGACGGTGGTTTGTGGTTATTGTTTTGGCCACGCACACTGTGATAGATTATTCTGCAGCGCCGACATGCACTCAGATAATAATGAAATACTTCCTGAGCTTTAGTTCTAAAAATAAATAAATCTAGATTTCTTCATATTACCCCATACCGAGATGGAGAGGGGACGAGAAGGCTGGACTATGCGATAGACTATAACTGTCACATCTGCCTATAATTATTGCAAATTCGTCTCCCTAGTGATTCAGGCATCATGTTGTGACCACTGAACAAAAGAAATGCAGTTATCTGACAATTTGTGACCACTTATTTCACCAGTTCAGAAGATTGATGACCACAATAAGTAGTCGTGACAGAACCAGGTGACATCTTCAAACGCTAGCCTTTAAGAATAATGTCTATTTAACAAATAACCGATATTATTGAATGTCAGAGTCACAACCAAAAACTAACTTGTCAATCTGTTGTCTAAATACTCACTCACTGTTTGAATACTCACTTGACATGACAAAGTTTATATGAAGGCTAAAGTGACTGCCATGGGTGAATATCATTGCTTTTGGCTACGAACTGCTTGTTTTTGTTTTGTTTTTTTTTTTTGTTTTTGTTTTGTTTGTCTTTGCTATTGTTTTTCTTGTACATTCTCTCGTGCTTGGAACGTGTTATTATATTCCTTAGATAGCGTCAGGGGAAGCTCTGCATGTTGCCGCTCTAAGCAAAGAATGTGTTTTAAAATGTCACCATTATAGCTCCTCGTTATAATTGAGTGTCCAACATAATTATGTTGGAACATGCGTAACACGTCTAAGACATCTCACCTGGCCTGTGCTTCGTCCAGACTTTGATCTGTGATGGTCATAATTTGCTGTAAAATGTCTCCAATGTCTTGTTTTCGCCCGTCACCGTCGGATCCTCCAGTGCCCTCCTGCATGTGCTGAGACAGGCCGGGGTGCCCTGTCATCCCTACTCCCGCGTGAGAGTGCATCAACCGGGACTGCTCGTCCATGTCGCTCGAATTAATGCTGTATCTCACCGCCGCTTTGCTCGCGTTACTCCCCTGTAAACTACAAGAATACGCACGGAAATTCCTTCGGAGCTATGCTGAGTCCACACCGATCCTCCCCTTGCTGACTCCTCTTATGTTTTCGCCGTAGCAAGAGACGGATAGGGGAAAGGCAAACCCTCTGACTCGCTCTCTCCCAGCTGGTCTTGAGCTAAATGTGAAACCTGATCTGAAATACTGCCTTGACCCACTGTGTCTATGCGTGGAAGAGCGAGGAGCTGAAACTGTAAATTCGGCGCGTGCTTTCTCCCGCGTTATAACGGTGTCTGGTGCCCGGTAGACAGTGCTGCGTCGGAAGGAAGAGGGTTTCAGACCTTACATATAGGTTATTTCGACTTGTTTCATCCCCTTGCTTTTGTTACGTGTAGCACAGGCAGCGCATAGCGAGACTACGAAGCACAAACTCCACCCACCCGACATGATTGGAAATAGAGACCATTTAGCTCCTCCTTGAAGTGCTTCACATGAAACGTCAATCATGGCACAAGGAAGGTGGGACGCAGGGACCAGCTTTAATACTGTATCCGATGTATCGTGTTGTAAGCACTCCAGAGTGGCATCTTAGGTGATGGATTGGAAGAGATCCCGAAATAAGTAATTGTGGTTGAGAACAAGAGGGCTACACTTGTCTCCCCCTTTGACCAAAGGAAGACCTCCATTTTCTCCACAGAACTCCATTTAATGTTTAGGAACATTGCCAAGAAAAAGACTAATCCTGTGATGCTGGAGCTGCTAATCAAAACAATCGACTTTCTCATTCATTTGTTAAAATTATTAGGACGATTATGCATTTAACATGATTAACGACAGCGGATCCCCCCACCTCCTGGTGACAGGGGCCTTTACTATGACAAATATTCACTCTCTGGTTTAAATCAACTTCAACTTTACATTTCAAATTGTCTTCATGATTCATGATATATCAAATGTGCATAGCTGTAGCAGTTAGTCTATTCATCTTGACATACCATCTTAAGCCCTGTGCCCTGTACATTGTTGTATTTTGGAGTACAGTGAGTGACTGTATGTGTGTGTGTGTTGTGTGTGTGTGAATGTGTGTGTGTGTTTTTCTTTTTTTTTTCAGGTGTGTTAGGGGGGTACGCTTGACTGGGTTTTGCTGGGCGCTCCTAATGTAAGCCGGTGACCCATGGTGCGCAGTCAAGCAGCAGGGTCTGTGTGAGTGTCTGGCCAGGCTGAAAAGTGCCCTCTAGGCCCTGAGGAGGCCTCCACTCTGCCACTGCTGCTCCTGCCATGGGGAGGCACCCAGGAGATGATGGGGGAGAGGGAGGCAGGCAGGGTTGGGGGAGGGATGGAGGGGGGGTGCAAAGGAGCAGGGAGGGTGTGTGTGTTTGTGTGTGTGGAGGGCATGAATGTTGGGAGATGCTAAATGAGAGGGGTTGGAGGAGGCTGCGACGGAGGGACGGCAGACTGCATGGACCCAGTTTTTTTTTTTTTTTTTGCAAAACTAGCTGCCTGGAAGCATGATTCAGAATCCTTTAGTGCAGAATTAAACTGTGGACAATCAGTCCCTCTGGTGTTATTTGAGGGTGGGTTCTTTTTTTTCTCTCTCTCTCTCTCTTTTGCTATTGGCTACTGCTCAGTGCTTGGAAAAAGACGAGAGAGAAAATATATTTTTATTATATTTTTAATATATTTTTGGTGGTCTCATAAGCCAAAGAAAGAATGAGGATAGCTTCACAAGTCAGTCAGTTTCTCTCTTTCTCTCTCCCCACAGAGGCCAAGCTCTACTAAACTACAGGGAGTTTTGTTTCCATCACAAGCTGAGAGCCAGAGAAGAAAAAAAAATCTCTTTTGATATTCAATGACAACGTTGCAGTGTGAAAAATAAATAGTCTAAATAACAGTTATTTTAAGACGGTGTTTATTTTAAGTGAGCACTACTAAAGTACAACTCACAGGGACAACAAACATGTCAGTCATGTGCCTTTGTCATTATTTGCGTTCGTCATCCTTAAATGAAATGGACTGCGAAACATGCATGAACACGCAGAGCTCAGAGACTTGAGAGAGATACATGAAAGGGGGAGTCACAGACAAGGCAAAATGGTGATGTGTGTACCTTGGAATACAACTGTTTTGTATGGTGACTTTGAGAGGAAGGGACACTGCAGATGCACACACTCCTCTGGTCCTCAGGTGAGCCATAGCTCCATGTCCCAGGGCTGCAAGGGGGACTTCTGCATGTGTTTTAATTTTTTTTTCTTTTTTTCTTTTCTTTTCTGGCCTGGGTGAAAAAAAATCTGTGGCAATGCAAATGGGGGCTGAGCGGAACATGGGTGATGTAAAGCAGCGCGCGAGGAGAGTCGGCCCGACCATCTGCTAAGCGCACGAGTAATGAGAATACCTGAGGGGGTCTGTGCTAGCTGCAACACACACCCTCGCCATTACCCAAACATCTGCCCACTTCTGCTGCAGGGCCAAGCCGCTCAGGAAATCTAAATACACTCCCAAACTCCATCTCCCCACCGCCACTCCACACGTTTGCTTAAAGAATGAGAGGTTCTGCAGGGCGAGGCCCAGCTTGTTTGCTGGGCCTGCTGGCTTTGTTTGTAATGTATTTGTTTCTGGTATTGTTTGTGTGGTTGCTTGGTTGTATCTTAATGGTGTATCAGGCTTGTCAATGCACAATGTCATGGTTTATGGGCAGGAATCAATACTGCTAATGAAGCTGACCTACTTGGTTATATTAAGTAAGAGCATATTTTAACATTTTATGAATCACTTTTGTGTCATCATAATCATCCCATAATTATGGATTAGTAAATTATGTTGGAAACATTGAGATAAAAAAAAAAAAAACATTAGAAAAAAATCATATTTTTTTATCTGTTTTTGAGTTCTACTCTGCCTGATGGATTTAAAGACACAGTACTTGATTCAGCATAGAATCGCTACTCTAATGCAATTCCATGTAATATTGTCATAGTTATTAAAAGTAACGATGGCCATTTCTACCTGCTCTGTCAAATACAACACCATGGTGGAGAGCGAATGACCACGCCAAACCCCCACCCTCTCATCTAACTTCATATAGAAAACAGCATTGAATATTAAAACTTGCAATCTGAGAGCAGTTCCACCCCCAAGGCTTCAGTTTGCTGTTGCTGCTGCTGCTACTGCAGTTCTCATAGTTATTTTAGGACTCTATTATTCTACGTCTCTTATTCCCACAACAGTTTGGTATGATTTAAGCAGCCTTATTTTTTAAAAGTCTACTTTGTTCTCTTTGCGTAATGTCATATGTATTCTAGTCCACTCTGAAGGAGCTGTTTTTTTTTTCTTGTGTAGCCATTTTCTGTGATTAAGTCTGTTTTTGATAACACAGCAACAGCAAGAAACAGTGCTGACAGGCAGTGACTTACTGCGACAGACAGAACTCAAAAGTACTATTGCTGAATATCAATAAAGCCATGAATTAATGCAAACCCATATATCACGTTTTTCATCTGAGAAAGAGCTTAACTGTAATCACTTAAAACACCAGTCTGGCGACTGCACAGAAACCTGCACACACACATGCACTCAAATGTGAGGGGACACACGTACACACACACACACACACATGCGCACACACACATGCACACAGATCTATACACTCACTCACACTCAAATGTGAGGGGACACACTATACACACACACATTTATCTATACACTCACTCAAGGTGTGTGTGTGTGATGTGTGTGTCTATGTATGCAGTGTGTGTGTGTGTGTCTGTGTTTTTAGCCTTAACTGCTGTTGGTGTATGGTGTGATTTTCTTGTTGTGAGGGTGCTTAATTTTTGTACTGTGTGTGAGAGTGTGAGTGTGTGTGTGTGTCTTGTGTATGCCGTACGTGTGTGTTTCTGTGTTTTCAGCTTTAACTACTGTTGGTGTATGGTGTGATTTTCTTGTTGTGAGGTTGCTTAATGTTTGTATTGTGTGTGTGAGAGTGTGTGTATGTGTGTGTCTTGATGCCGAGGCCATCGTTTGTGAGCAGATTCAAGGAGACAGCAGCTCAGCCAGTGGTGGATCAGTTGACTCTGCGTGGTGTTGAGGCAGGAGCTCCATCCTCTGTGCCGGGGGTCATTTCACGTGACAGAGAGGCTATGTAGATGAAGCTAGGCTTTCTTTGTTCCTTCCATAACGCCCCCTCCATCCCCAACCCCAGGCCTTTTCCAGGAACGCTAATGTCATTGAACTCACAGCTCGAGATGCATTGTTTTTGAATATACTTCTTTAGGCTTCTTTTTTTTTTACTTTCAGACAATGTGGTTCCTTTATACTCCCCCACACACACAAACACACACATGCACACACGTTCCCATCTTTATCTCTCTGTCTTGCTTTCTTGAAATGTCAGAATGCTGTCTCTTTAACCTTCAGGTCAGCTCTTGTAGACTTCCAGTGAGCAGGCTTGATTCAAACCTGACGTTATCCTTCCAAAATAGAGGGTTTCAGAAGGTTACAGCAAGCCTTCGAGAAAATTTTTATTAGATCATTTTTCCATTCTGCTCGCATTATTGAAGTAGGTAATAGAAAAAATCTCATTTTGCAGGGGAGAAAACATTCCCCTGATTCCCCTGGTTTTGATTGAATTATCTTAAGGTGTGTGTATTAATATGTTGTTTACTAAACCCCATATATCTCCATGCCATCAATACAAGACAGTGGCTCAAATCAATACACAAGTCATAAAAGGAACATTTCATCAGTCATTGGCCAGTGCTCACTGAACAGACAGTTTTATCTGGTGGGAATTACCATACAGTGAACACATGACTGAATTTATGGGTTCGAGCAGGAAATGGTTCCCTGATCTTGACATCTGTACCAACATGCTCCAACCAGCCCACTGTATTTGTGTTGAGGGATCATTTACCACCTAAATATAAGTAACTGTGCATGTGTGTGTGTGTGCGCGCGCACACTAGAGTGTGCATTTGTGTGGGTGCATGTATGCTTGTGTGTGTGTGTGTGGGTGTGTACGTGTGTCTCTGTGTGTGTGTGTACACACCACTCTGTCAGCCACAGGCTTATTGCTGGTTGGAGGTTAGATGCGGGGTGTCATCACTAGTCAATCACAGGAAGGCTGACTCCTGCATCCTCTGCAGTTCTGGTCAAGGGCCGATGACTGACGCTACAAAGGCAACAGCTCTTCTGAGACAAACACAAACCAGGGAGGCCCTGATGAAAGACCAACCCTGCACACATGGATGCCTCATGAGACAGCAAAGAGGAAGAGAGAAACACACACACACACGGACACAGACATGCACACACACATGCACGCATGTACGCACACACACACTCACACTCACACTCACACTCACACTCACACTCACACTCACACGCACACACACACACTCACACACACACACACACATACACACACACTGTCACTATCACTGGAAGTGAAAGCTGCTATCTGTTTAGAAACATTGTCAATTTATTTCACAACTGTGAAAAGCACACTGTTTAGTAGACTCTCCAGAGTGACTGACCATATTAACTTGGGTATGATTTTTGGGGACCATATAATGGACAATATTACAGAGCCTAGTGAAAAAGATAAATGGGCTGTATGTATTTTTGTCTCCCTAATGAGTGGCAATTCATAAAATAGCAGGGCAAAACTTATGACAAGAAGTCACACTGTGTTGCTGTCGGGAGGGTTGCCTGAGAGTGTGGAGCGTTCGAAGGGCCCTTGTGTGTGTGTGTGTGTGTGTGGTGTGCATGTGTGTGCGTTTGTAGTGTGTGTGTAGCCAGCCAGCCAGCTCGGCCCATTGGGGACACGGAGGCCTGAAAGGATCGATACATCACGCAAAACAAAGGAGAGCTGTGTGTTTGGGCAGGGGCCCCAGAAGGGCCCCGACACCAATCGCTCAGGCCTCTGTCACGGGCCTGGATCACGGGCCGCTCACATGAGGGGCCAACGCAGCTCAGTGCGGTGCCGCCCGGCCCACTGCCAACAACAAGCGAGCCGCAAGATTTCAGCGGACCAGGCGTCAGACAGAGCACGAGGGGCTGTGAGACACTGCGCAGCTCCAAGCCAAATGGACTAGCACACACATACACACACACACACACACACACACACACACACACACACACACAAACAGAAGGGGAAGGTGTTTGTTCATAGTGTTGAATGGAAGGGAATGAATGGATGGGGTGGGTGGATGGGTGGATGAAAAAGCCAAAAACAAAGCGAGAGTCAGTTTGGTTTCTAGGGGAATGAAAGCGACTGTCCTGAAATAATGTGTTCCTGGAAGTCGGACTTGTAGAGAGCTGAGTGTGAATTATAGCAGCGACAGCAACTGTTGGATTCCCAAGGGAACCTCATACACTGACACATAATATGGACTGGACTCTACTGTGAATTGATTCAGATAAAGGAAATCAGTAAATGAATCAGATTTGCCTCTCCTGGGCTTGCAGAAAAATGAAATGTAAAGTGAATACCAATAGTGGCAGTAGAGTGCACACATAAACATTTATTTGGGGATATATGCCTATAATGCACACATTAAAAAAATAATTAATTTAATTAAAATTAAAAATACAAAAGTGTGTATGTTTCTGCTTGCAACCTTTTATAATGTTGTAGTATTGACTCTGCCTCAACCCTGTCTGGTATGGGTAAATAGTGGAGTTTCAACATCCACCACACTTCACCCTCATTGCCATCATCAGAGCAGCACACAGTGTAGTGTAATCTTAATATCAGAGTGCATAGTGCAGTGTAAGCAGCACATAGTGTACTGTAGTAATAATATAGCACTCCTTCAAGATGTCACTGACAGAAGCAATTTAGATTCTGTGGAGACTTCACACATTGCAGGAAACTAACAGCTAACAGAAGCACAGATCCTCATGATGATCACAAGTTCCTGTATATTCAATGTTTCTACTGAGGAGAAAGAGGAGGAGGTGAAAGAGGAGGAGAGTGTCAGGGTCTGAATCCCAAATGCCCCCCCCCATCCACCAGCCTTAAGCCCTGCACCATCAAAGGCTTAAAGCAACACTAGGTAACTTTTTGACACTCTTGTCTTGTCTTTTATCAGACAATTCATTTTGGTACCATCTCAATACTAATTTGTATGACATTAAGTCAGATGAAGAGTGGATAAACACAAGTGTCATTCCTGCTAGCCATCCAAGATATGCACTGTGTGCAGTTTTGGGTGGAGGTTAGGAAACCACCACCGAATGAAAGAAAACCTTTGTGGCATGACATCACTGGCTATACTGCTATCAGACACTGATTAGCGATTAACACCGATCTAGCATTTTGTAACAGTGCCGAAAAGGCTCTATAAAATGTTTGGAAGTTATGTGTGCCTTTTAGGCAACTAATCCACTAGTTTTACACCAAAAACTCCATAGTGCTTTAAAGGGGTTGTCCAGAGTCAATCAATCCATAGTCCTGTTGTTCAAGGTTGCCGAGTGCAGTTAGTAGAAATAAGACCGAGACAACATGGTATAACATAGATGGATCTGTGAACCGTCAGCCAAAGCTAACTGAATGGAGGTCAAACTGAAACAAAGTTTCCTTGCTCTCATCAGTTAGTGTTGGCTGCCATTTTGCTATTAGTTTTTCAGGGTTCAGGACCTTAGGTGGGACATCGGGATGCAGCCATTCTGTCTCTCTCTCTTTCTTTTATCGATCTGTGTGTTTGTGGAGGAGTAGGAGTTCTGGCTTCTCTCTCTTCTCTCTGTCCTCTTCCTTTCTCTCTCTTCTTGTCTGTGTGCTCGTTCTGGACCAGAGGTGTCTTCACGCCGCCACCGTCACATCCATCACCACCTTGTTTATTTGCATGCCTCATTATGCCTCCCTGGCTTCTGCACCCTCCAGACCACCATTCTACCTCCTCCACCCCCTCTCCGAACAGTCCGCCCCCGTCCTCACAACCCCACCCACCCCACCCCCCCACACCCCTCATTGAACTACTGAAGGACCAGCTGAAGAAGACCTGTGGATAAACAGCAGACCACACTGGCTCTGTTCACGGGGTCACACGCTGCAAATGCATCAAGCAGGACACGTAGGATCACAGTAAATAAATAAAAAATTACAACTGAGGCAAATTAGCCCACCCACTCACCTCGAACCTAGAGGTGTTGCAAGGTTTGGCCGATCCTCAGCAATGTCCTTTGTTCCATCGTGCGTCTCCCTCTCTCTTTCTCTCTCTCTTTCTCTCTCTCTCTCTCTCTCTGAGCCCGTGGACACCAGGAAGAGCAAGAGACAGGCAAGAGCACGGCCGCGGCGTTGCCAAGGATACAAATGAACACCACGGAGGAGTGGAATGAGGGCAATCTCCCCCCAGACACAGAGGCACGTGACGGAATGCAACCGTAGCATACAGGTACATTTGCTCAGAGGGTTAGTGTCCACACGACACAGGTGTTGAGAATATGCTTAAGTTCATCCCTGGCATGTGTACATGGATAAAGTACATAAGTAAAGTCAGTTCAATTTACTTCTACAATTCTATCACATTGTGTCACAATTAAAAATCTGCTTTGCCCAAATGGAATGCCCGTATTTGTGTGTCAGGGGCATAATGGCTGCTGTGCATCAGCCAGGTGGGTGGCAAACATTGGTGGTGGTTAGGGAGGTCCCCCTTCCACTGTAAGTAGTTGTAGTAGAATAGTCTTAAAAACATGTATGATTCTTATCTGTCCTAATAGATTTTAATTGGCATTATTATCCCAGTCCATTTTTCCAGGTGGGTGGTTAGTGTAATAGCAGACTCAGCAATGTTAAACACATCAAAACACAACAATTCCAAAATGAATACATGTTCCATAAAGAAAACATTTTCAAATTCTTCAAGTACCATGAAGAGTTAAAATTGACTGCCCTCCCTAAGCCCTTCAGCCTGTAAGGTTCTCGTTAACAGTGGAGCCTCATGCAATCCGGAGGGAAAAAAAGAGAAAAAACAGAATTAAGGACTCACAAAGCCAGCATTTGGTTTGAATACGAGTACACAAACATCACTGTCCTGGGATTGTTAGTGATGCATCACATATGATACATCTGGATTTGAGATTTAATCTATATTTGATTTAAAGAAAAACAGGCCAGTACAATTCAGGGATTGATCATGAAAATGACCTGCAGAATAAAGTGGAGGAGTGCAAAACACACAGCCATGTTTTAAAAATGAGTCTCTCTCTCTCTCTCTCTCTCTCTCTCTCCCTCTGTTTCTCTGCTGTGTGGCTGCCACTGTCTGAGAAGACCTTGATAAAATATTCAGTGCGATTGTGTTGTGGTGTGCTCCCTGGGAAGATAAAGCTTAGCTAAGGAGACATACTGGGACCAAACAGGTTCTCATGCAGCTTGCATTCCAAATATTAGACAGGCGCTCTGCCTTTCAACATCAGCAATAATGATTCAAAAAACATTCTTATTTTCTGTTTGTGGTGGAGGCCATTTTTTTTTCTTTTTCTTCTCTTTTTTTTATTGAAGCCTTGGATAAATTAGGGAGGCAACGGTTGACTCAGCGCTTCGTTGCCTTGGTGATCCATTGACCCTGAGGGGCTGGCTGGGAGAAAATTGAGAAATGCTCGTTTTAATGTCTATCCAATATATACGGCATCTACCTCGAGATGGGCTCGAGTAATCAACCGCCAATCCATTAGAAGGAGATGTTTTTCAAAGACTGACGCGTTATTGTGCCAACGCTGCCCTCACTCTGGCTCACGTTCAAGGTTAACCTTTTAGAGCCGCGTGATTGTTGCAAGAAGGTTAAACAACACATTAACATGCATTAAAATATTAAATTATGGTTCCATTTACTATATGAGAGAAAAACAACAACATAAAAAAGGCTTTTAAAATTATGAAGGCAATTGATGAAGTAGCGGGATTGCCGCGACGAGGCTCTTGAGGATCAGCAGAAGAAAGTCTGTTCGATGGTTTTGGAATGGGCAGTCTGGGTGGGGGTATTGGCAGGAGGAGGATTTCTTTTAATGTGGGGTTAATGAACTGCCGTGGAAAGTCAAGCCTTTCACAACAAAGAGAACTTTTATAACATGAATGAGTGGGAGAAGTGCTGTGAGTGTATGCGCTTGTGTGTACAAGAGAGTGCATGTATTAGTGTGTGTGTGTGTGTGTGTGTGTGTGCATGCGGCTGAGCGAAGCAAAAATACAGGTCCCTCTGGGCCATGACTCAATATTTTGTGCAGGTTTGTACACATTATTAAAATGTGCTTTGGCAGTTTTTCAAGACAAAAACCACAGACGACTAAAAGGGAGTTAAACACACTCACACCCTTACAAAATAAAATAAAGAATCCATTTAAGCAAAAGAGATCTGCCATAATAACTATTTTTTATCATCAGGATGAACACCAATAATAACAACCTTTAAAGATTGATGGAACACATCCCACTCATTTGAGCAACATGTGTAGGAGGTGATGGCACTGATTGGTTAATTGTACAGATTGAACAGATTGTAGAGCATACCAGCAAGTTACCGTGGCAACGATTAATTGTTGCTTAAAATATGATATCACAGGGCCAGGTGTGAGGGCCCGCCCACCAGCAGGGCAATGAACAAAGCAAAACAAAACAAAAATCCTTTGTCTGTCTTTGTGTGTGTGTGTGTGTGTGTGTGTGTGTGTGTGAAGATGATCTGTAATCAAAATTAAACTCTTACATTTCCATAGAGGTTCCTTAGGGTTAACTGACAGAGCAAGATGTTAAGTTTAAACATATGATTTTTTTTATGTATGCCAGCTACTTGCCGTACATCATAGAAATATGGGAAGAATCTAATACAGAAGAGACATGTATATTTGGGCTGTGCTGTAGTTTGCTTTGGATGAAAGCATCTGGTAAATGAACAAATGTGTGATTACTAAAAGCCAATGCACAGTGTGTGTGTGTGTGTGTGTGTGTGTGTGTGTGTGTGTGTGTGCTATATTCAACATGTTTTATTTTTATGAACAGCAGCACCACTGCAGAGAAAAGCTCTGGATTAATTGTGGTTTTACCTCACCGCTGGTAATATACAGCCTTCACCTTGTTTGAGAAAATAACCAATTAACCCATCTGAGCGTTACGGGGGTTGCAACAGCTCCCGGGCCGAGCTGCATCCGCGTCTCATCCATTTAGGTAATTGAAGGATTGGAAAAGCCATCCCATTTGAGGCCGCTCTCAGGAGCAATCCCATCATGCCCGTCTTCGCCTCCACCATCAAAAGTCGGCGCCCGTCAAACCAAGGGGGGAGTGTGTGTGTGGGGGGGTGTTTGGTGTGTGTCTGTGTGGAGGGGGAGGGGGGGTGATTGACAGCTCTCCCTTTTTAACGATCCTACGCTCACCAAGTTCAATTTACCTTATTGCAATGTGAGTGGCCAGGCTCAGTAAAGGTTGGTGGTGGCGGGGGTGGTGGTGGGTGGACAGAGGGAGGGATAGAGGGAGGGATGGCGTCCTATTTGACAGCCTGAGCTGAAATGGAGCAAGAGGGGTGAAGAGAAGAGAGGAGAGAGAGATAGAGAGACCGGAGGAGAGGGGAAGAAGGGCAGGGAACAATGAGAAGAGGAGCAAATGACAGAGGGAGAGAGAAGCACAGGATAGCGCTTTGGTGGGGTGGAGGGGGGAGAAGGGGGGTAGAATGGAGGGAGGAGAGAGGAAGAGTAAAGAGAGAGAGAGAGAGAGAGAGAGGACAGTCAGGAGAGGTAAGAATGGGGGATGGGAAAGAAAGCAAAAGAGAGGTCAAAAAGAGAGGGAAAGAGAGAGACAGAGAGAGAGAGGTAATTAAAAAATTGGGGAAAGAGAGAGGGAGGGAGAGAGGGGCACCGAGAAAAGGATGGATGAAGGGAGAGAGGAGATAGATATAGATAGAGAAAGGGATGGAGAGAGAGAGAAAAAGACAGAGAGAGGGAGAAAGAGAGAAATCATGTCACTTTGAATCTCCTTCCTGGAGCAGGTGAGGGAAGATAAATGCCAAAGGACGCTCAGCGAAATAAAACAACAACTCTACTGTGCTCACCCAAGCAAGAGCCACTCAGCCACAACCATTCTGCCTCCTGCCCTTTGGTTAAAACAAGAGCACCGAGACACATCATACACACACACACACACACACACACACACACACATACACATGCCACATACACACATGCGCACACACATAAACTCCTTTGTACTTACACTTATGTATTTCACATACACACACCTTTACTGCATGCACACACACTTGACATACACACACACACATACAAACACACACACAGACCTCCACACATTCACACAGACACCTCCACCCCCACCAACTGACCAGTGGAAACGTGGAGACATGAAGAATACCTCAAAAACAAAGACAGTCTCCACACACACAGACACACACACAGACAGACACATACATAGACAAACACACATGAATCAAAACAAAACACAGATGATTGAGAAGAAGAGGTTGGTGCTTTTGCTTTCTCCCCCTACTCTACTCTACTCTCTACTCCTCCTCTTTCACCCACACCTTGACGCTTGTCCTTTGCCTTGAGATTGGAGTGGGGAGGGGGATGGGGGGGGGTGTTGGGGGGGATTGGGTTAGGAAAGTCTTCATTATAAATGTCAAGAGCAGTTGGAGGGTGTCAGAAAGCCAAGAAGAAATCACCTCTCAATACAAGCTGTCAGGCATATTTCCGACACACTACAGGGGCTGTCCTTACATTCGGATATTGACAGCTGACAAATGATTGTGTTAACTTGCTAGGCTTAATTGCATCGGTGTGGCTGTCGAACTGACATACAACACCTAGACTGTACAGGGTATTTTCTGTGGTTGTAATGGCATGGGAATGACCTCATTCTGTTGTTACATATGTTATGTAAAATGCATATGACACATGTATGGGACGTTGATGACAAATGGAATTCATCTAATTTCTATAGCTGTCATATAGGACCTGTATGATTAAAAAGGGATTTCTCTGAACATCTGCACAATGAATGCAGATGCACATTAGTCAAATGTAATCCCTTCTATCATGGTGGCCCATCTAGATTTGATTGTACTTGATATGATTTATGATGTATTATAATGATATATTGATATTTTGTTTGTTTGTTTGTTTGTTTTTTCCTCCCTAAAGTAGATGGATTTTGGGATTTAACTTTTTTAATGATGACAATGATTATTTTTTGTTGTTGTTGTTATTGCTGTTATTCCTCTTCTTCTTCTTCTTCTTCTTCTTCTTATTATTATTATCATTATTATTATTATTATTATTAGTAGTAGTAGTAGTAGTAGTAGTAGTAGTAGTAGTAGTAGTAGTATTGGTAAAACTTACCTAGTTTACATGTCTGCAGTGCTAGAGAAAAGAAGAGATAGAAAAATAAAGAAGAAAAAGAGCAGACAGAGGTATTTCCTGTTGTAAGTAATGGAGACAGACATGCTGAACCCTGAGAAAGAGTGATAAACCAGAGAGAGAGAGAGGGAGGGGAAAGGGGAAGGAGAGAACATAGACAGAGAAGGACATACAGTGTAAAAGAAAGAGAGAGAGAGATGTACAATATGTGTGTTTGTGTGTGTGTGTGTGTGTGTGTGTGTGTGTGTGTGCGTGTGTAAGAGAGAGAGAGAGAGAAGGAGAATAGCAGTGAAGGAACTAAAATAAAAAGTATATGCAATAAAATTTGGAAACTTCTATATACCAATTTAAAATTGGTGCAAAGTATTTGATTGTGTAATCCAGCCTACGGAAGTGAGGTATGGGGTACACACAACATACAAAAGAGAGCTCTCAGACAAGTCCCACAGACTTGCTACATTTTAATGCAAACCCCAAGATCTGAACCCCGAAAAGAGTCCTCTAAGTCAGCTTGCACTGATACTAACTAATCCCCCTAACAGATACTAACAACTCTTCTCAGGCAAGCACTGTTTTCAAATGAAACATACACAAAAAAGAATCTAAAGAAAATATTTGGAACATTGACACGAGACGAAGTCCCAAAGCAAATTAGAATGTTTACA
>JAIFZK010000023.1:11802500-11810000 GCA_027481765.1 Tenualosa thibaudeaui | reverse complement strand
GCACAGTAAAAGTCAAATAAACACGTGGGGATTAAAATCATCCTTATCCCAGATTTCTACAAGGACAAAAGTAAGCTGTACATTTCATTAATGTTATTTATCTGGAGAATGAAGCATCTCTCTTTATATCACGTTCCCCAATTACATTGTACTTACATTGGTTATAAACAACATTATGTATTTCTGAAAAAAAATTGATTATGTATTTCTGAAAAATGTTTAAAAAGTATTGATAAATGTTTGGCCAACAGAGTCTAGCCTTAAACCATAAGCAGAAGAATATCCACATTGAAAGAGAAAATATTATGCATAGTTAAGTACAATACATTTCTCAAATATAAGCCTCATCATGTATAAACCTCAGGTCAGTGTTTTATGCAAACCAAACCAAATGTATTGATCTCAAGTTGACTAAATATTAGTTACTGAATTAGAACCAGATCATGATTTCATGACAACGTAGATTGAAGAAAAGAAGTGCATTCCCACACATGGACCTGCCCCATGTGTTGAAGAAAGAAAATGTGCAAAATCAATGTTTTAGCTTTGGGAAATTATGGATATGTTGTACTTCAATACACGATATGGCTCAGCTGAAATGAGATGAGAATGAGGGTTGGGGTCAGGTCAAAATCGAGTTTCTTACAGAGAAAGCAAAGAAAATATACTGCATTTCAATCTTGTCTGTATTTTAAAACCTTGAGGGAATCGGAGCCCAAAGGAATTTCGAAGAAACAAAATGATGACGGCAATCGTCTGCACAAGCATATAGCCAAAGCAATTAGCCATTCGCAAAGATCAGGAGATCTAAGGCTCAACCAATTAAATAACACCCCACAACAGATGTAAAACCAGCCCTGAACATGCCGCACTCCATGTCACTCCGTTTTTGTATTCCTTAAATATTTTAAAGGAAAATATGTTTTTTGGCAGCGGTGTGACAGCCATGTCACTTTTAAGATTAAAGGCTGCCTTGTGAAACAGAACAAATACCCTCCCAATGGGAAGACAAGGCTTTATCAACAAAGGTCGATAAATAATAGAACATAGTACCTGCTGCCATAGAAACCTACTGTGATGTCGTCTAAAGAAACAGACTGCCTTATTAGCTTTTTCATATCTTCTGGTGCACTCGAGTAATTAAAGAACACCGGAACTTTCTGGTGCTTTCGCTTTTTTTATTTACGGATCAGAGTTGGCTGGTGCAATACGGCTAAACCCATGACTGTCTCCTGTCTAGGTTCTGGCACGGATTCGGGCCGAGTTCAGCCCAAGTTCATGCAGACCCAAGTCAGGTCAGGCCAAGGTTGGGCGAAGTGTGTTTAAGATCTGTGTGGGGTGAAGTCCAAAGTACTTTCAGACCATGTTAAGCTGTTAATGGTTCCATGTGAATCAATACAACCAAAAATTTAATTCAAAGTCAATTGCTTCCTAGAGTTCTGACTACTTTTATTTATTTATCCCCCTGGTTTCAGTCTTTGGTTTGACTCCAACAACAGCCACACTGATTTACTATCACTGATCTTTGATGAGCTTCCAGATACAAAAATTGTCTGAGGAGATACCAAATAAAAGGCTTCATGCTCTATTTTTTCCAAGAAAAGAGAGTTATTGAGCATAACGTAGGAAGACATCCGCACAGACACGGACGGAAGGGGCCAGAACAGAGTATAAATAACCCGACTGACTTGTTCAATACTGCGGCTAGCCAGCCAGCCAGCGCACCATGCAGGACGAGACAGGCAGAGATGGAGACTGTTGGAGGGAGAGCAGACAGATAGGTTACAGTATGGAGTGTGGTGTACAGTCTCTTGGTAAATACAATGTAAAATGTGATTGGAATTGGCTGCACTAGCACAGGATGAGGAAGGATCAGCATCAAACAGACGAGGAGTGACAGCAGACCGTTTGTACACACTTCACAAGGGGAGGGCATGCGTGTGCATGTGTGTGTGTGTGTGTGTGTGTGTGTGTGTGTGTGTGTATGTGTGTGTGTGTGTGTGTGCATGTGGTAAAGAGGAGACACCACCCCCTAATGCCTTATGGCAACTCATGTACAGCTGATAAGACAATATTTCACAGGGGGTCAGGGCCAATAAAGGGCCTTTTCAGCACTATGGAGATGAATAGAGCCTGACTACCACGTTCAACATGCAGACAGCGCACACGCTCATACACACACACACACACACACACACACACACACACACACAGACATAGCACAATGAGTCTAACACATGTGGGCAGTGACATTGGCCATTTCATCCCCTCATTAATGATGAGAATTGCCGTCTGGAACAAAAGACGGGGGTATTAAAGCTGGTTAATCTACTGGACAATTTGTTCAAACTGTGATGGACAGAACCATAGAGGCTGCCGACAACACAATTAAACACAGCTTACAAAAACACTTCTGTAATTTTGTTCTGCATGCTTGAAACAATGAAGTATAAATGACTACAGAGCCACACCTGCCAGAAATGTAGCCAACAAGACTAAAAAAACAATTAATCTATTAAATAAAATATCCCCTGTGTTTTAAAGCAGAAAAATGTGTTACTAGGTTGAGTCCCCCTCTGTGATGTGTTCTTTAGAAAGTACTTTTTGTTTTCATAATTGCACCCTACTGAAGCTCTCTGTTAAATCTCGCATCTCATACAGAATCCTACTACTCACCTACAAATCACTCCATGCTTGCTCCCCAGTACCTCTCAGATCTACTTTGCTTTCTCTGTTGCTGCCCCCACCCTTTGGAACAGTCTGCCTCTCCACATACGCCATGCCCCCACACTTGTGTCCTTCAAAGAGCATCTGAAAACATATCTGTTTACTGAGGCATTTGGTCTCTGAACCCCCACCCCCCCACACCCCCTTAGCCCTACCCCTATGTAAAGCGGCCTTGGGTTTCCTGAAAGGCGCTATATAAATCTAAGTTATTATTATTAAGTTATTAAGTTATTATGAAGTTCCAATTTTTGGACTGGGTTGGACGTCACACCTTACCAGTACTGTGGCTCATTTGCAAGTATGAATTCACACCAGGAACCTCTCTGATGCAGGACAGCCGAGAGGCTGCCACTATCTTTCACTGAGTCTTTTCACAGGACATGCTTCTAACATGCACAGGCTACCTCATGTAAGGAAAAAAATGGGCCACTTCATTTTTTTCAGGATGACGGTTTCAGTGCGGCTCTTGCTGTCCCTCTCATGGAGGCAGTATGTGAAAGCTCAAACCCGATAACATCAAAATGAAAACGGACAAGTAACACAATCCACATGCACATGCCGTCCATCTGGTGTGAAAGAGACATTGCATGTGTCCGAAGTGCAATAGCTTTCAGTGGCGACACACTGCATTAGGGCTAAGGACCGTAGTGATTCCACAAAGCTAATCAGAATGAATGCAGAATACTAGAATTGCTGGTATGGAACTAAAAACTAGGCTTTGGTCATTATGGTCATTCATTAAATAACAGTAATAGCGGTTGTAATATTAGTAACTGTGATAATTTGGAATTAGCAACAGTAGCAGTTTGTCCTATGAGTTAGAAAAGACTTGATGCATGTTGGTCACACACAGTCAGTTCTAGTAAGCAAAGCATGCAAATCCTATCAGCAAATTAAAACAAGTGCGGTAACTGTGATATGGACCATTGCAAGTTAATAGACAACATGGTGTCAAAGGAGCTATAGGTGAGACTTTTAGGTTAAAATATTTAAAAATGGCAACATAATGTGAAGAAACCACTGTATTGACATCATGGCAAAAATGCTGTCCAGATGTCTACTGAAGTTAGCGTGCAAATGAACCTGTTTAGGCCCAGTTTCCCTATATATTATCTTCTTCCACTAGCCACTGTATTAAATGCAATGCAGATAAATGTACGGCTACATTCAAGATCACTCAAAACCAAAATTATTCCATGAGAACTACACATTAGACTAGACAGATATTTAGAAAAAATCCCTGTATTAGGCTTCTAGAGGCATTTCTTTTGTAAAAGTTGGGAAGCTGTCAAAAACTCAGCTTTCCTTAATTATGTTATGTTTATGTTAAAAACCTTTCCAGTTTTTACTAAAATATGCTTCTAGGAAGCGCTTTTCACAAAAATGTATAGCTGCTTTAAGGTAGCAGAAAGTAATTCACCTATAGTTGTCCATTATTCTGTTCCATTACCGTAACATAACATAGACATAACCTATGATGTGTTTAAAAAACAGAGAATTCATGGAAACAGATTCCAAGCTGTATTGATGTGTTTTGTTAGTAAACACAGCCAGGGACTATATCATTATAAAACAGTAGTGACCGAGGCAGCAACCTCAGCAGCAGCAGTAGGGGGTTGAAATGTCCTCCGAGCGGAGCAGCGCGTGAAAGGGTAGGCCGGAGTAGAAACGGTTAAGGCCATAAAGAGACGTAGCGCTAGCCTTGACCCCTGCCTGGGCGAGGTATCTCCCCTGTGCAGGATTCTTATTCAACTCCAAACTGACAGTGTTTTTAATCTTTTCTTTGCCTCTCTCCTGGAGATTGGGGAAACAAAAATCAATACTCTCTGGCAGGCGATCTAGAGGGCTGTGAATTACTGGCGAGCCATCCGGCCCGGCGCCCGAGCACCCGAGCGCTCAGCGGCCTTGAGCAGGGGACCATGGGAGTAGCGTCGGAGGCTGGGGGAGGTCAGAGGTGCGGGCCAGGACCAGAGTGGGCAAAGTGAGGTATTTACTGCTGGGCTCACTAAAATGAGAAATAACTCCTGCAACGTGGCAGGGGAGCTGGGAATCTTGCAACGCACCCCCCCCCCCACACACACACACACACATACACATATATACACACTCACACACACTTTCTTCTCACTTCTGTTCAGCCTCGCTCTGTCTCTCTCTCTCTTTATCTCCCTCTCTCTGTTTCTCACTCACTCTTTTTTTACTTCCTTTTTTTGGACAGTTCTCTGGCCTCTCTTTTTTCCTGCTCTTCTTGCACACAGGCATTCAGCCGGGGCTCCTGGTGATGAATTGGGCCGGGGACGGCCATCACGCCGGTCCGTGCCACAAATCTCTGCGCAGAACATATCGACACCCTGGTCTGTCATTACCCGTTAATCACGCACCCTCTGGGCGGACGTACATTTCAATCCACCATCAACACCCCTCACCCCCCCAAACACACACACACACACACACACACACACATACATACCACTCATGCACCAACCATCAGCCTCAAACCATAACACTCAAAGGTTTTGAATTAAATTTGGCATGTTTTGGAATATCAGAGCATAGGGTAAAGATTTAGATGACTAAAAATGTGATAGAAAAATTTTAAATAAATATTTTTGTTTTCAGGAATTAGTTTTTTCAGTCTCACAGTAATGGTGATACCACTGGCCTGTAGATCAAGGTGAACATGAGAAAAAAAAATAAGCTGACAGATTTGACTGATGGCAAACACTCCAAATACACTGAATACTTTATCATGTCTATAAACCAAAAACCTTGACCCCAGACATACAAAGGCAACACAACTTCCTATTCTTTAGCCCTGATCCTCTTACTAATGTCGCTAATCCTAATAAACTACAGTTGAATTCTCCGCCCTAGGAAGCCCTTCAACAGAAGACAGCCTGAATAAAAAACATTCCTGTTAACAACTGAACCCTGTAAACAATGCATTCCTTTAATGAGTCTGGCACTGAGGGCTCAATATTGGCTCCTCTCTTCCAGCAGCACAGCCCATTGCTTGCTGGTTTGTTTTTAGTATTGTTTTGTATGCCTAAATTCACAACACTTCTACTCCATCACACAAAACTCTCCATCACACAAAACATTGCCACTCCTTTCCCTTAGTCTAGAGAGAGCATTTGGCATCGACCAAAAATGAGGAGCACAAACCAGTCAACTGTGGGAGGAGGATCTGGGACGCATTTCACAATCCCCCCCCCCGCCAACCTTCCCAACACACACACACACACACACACCTTCCCACCGGCCAAAATAACGCTTGACTAATTTGTGTTTGAGAGGCGAGGCCTTAGCGCTGTGATCGATACATATGCGGTCACCTGCCAATAGCAGCCTCACTGAGTAATTAGCCAGCACGCTCTAGCGATCGTTGGCAGTGCTGACGGCTGGAATGAAGTTGCTCTGGCCACCGCAAGCTGCCAGGAAGGCAATGCCCGTCCCTTATTCCAGCAGAGAGAGAGAGAGAGACAGCGAGAGAGACAGAGAGAGAGAGAGACGAAGGACCACTTCCCTCAGAACACCATGGCCGCCTGCTCACCTGGCAACCCAATTGGAAGGCTGGTCAGTTGGGGGCATGATTGAGTGAGGGAGGTACCCTGCATCAAAGGGTCGTGTCAATTCACATCACACACCGCAAATCAGTCGGTAAAAATGTGTGTGCCTGTGTTCAGGGTAATATAAAGACACAACTCAATGGCAGGAATATTAATTGCCACTATAAATAGAGTAGGTATTATGTTGCCTGACTGGACTCTGTAGGGAGAAGATTATGCAGAGCACAGATCCTCTGTCTTTTATTCTGTAAACAAGGTGTTTTGACAGGAGTGTGATTTGAGTTACTGGCAAGCTTTCCTCTGATATAACTAATGAATGCTAATACAAAGCCAAACCTGATCAAATAATTAGTTTCAGCACATTTCAGACAAATCCCTTAAAATAGTCCACACAAGACACCCATTATATGTAGAAATTCCAGGATGGTTTGTCAAACATTAATTGTTCCCAATACTATGTTTTGTTTTTTTTTTCGCCAAGTCATTATCATCAAACTTCCCAAATTCCCAACAATTACAGACAGATTGTCTGGAATGAACCGGAGGGTCATGAGCTGCAGCTGTGGTTTGGCCTAATTTGTTCAAACCAGGGTCATATCTGTGATGTTCAGTGGCCACCACAGAGCTGAGGTGTGTGTGTGCGTGTGTGTGTATGTGTGTGTGTGAATGTATTGGTGTGTGGGCGGGTGTGTGTGTGTGTGTGTGTGTGTGTGTGTGGATGGGGGAGGTGTGTGTGTGTATGCATGTGAATGTGTGTACAGGTGTATGTGTTGTGTGTGTTTTGTGTGTGTGTGTGTGTGTGTGTGTGTGTGTGTGTAGGTGTGTGTGTGTGAATGTATTTGTGTGTGGGCGGGTGTGTGTGAGTGTGTGTGTGGGGGGGGGGAGAATAGGGTTCTGTATGGGCTTCATCAGCAGCAGGCTGCCAATCAATAGATGCTCAGCCCCCAAGCAATCAGATAGCCTCAATGACTCTGTCCCATGCCACTCATTAGAGGCTGTAACTGGTGGGCGATGCTGGAATTACATAAATAACAGCCAGTGCAATAACACAACAACAGCAGCCAGACACTACAAGACCTTTTCCCCCATTACACTATTAACCAAAGTCAGACCAAATCCCAGCATCTACATTCTGAATCTCTGTCTTGTATAAACATTTTAAGTGAATCGAACCTGTGTTTTCTAACTGAAAGGAATAATCTGG